>JANIJH010005347.1:0-12759 GCA_024520975.1 Erythroxylum areolatum | reverse complement strand
AGATACGAGCATTACAAGTTGTAATGTTGCATCGTCTTAGTTACTATTCATCGTCTTAGTTACTGTACATTCTAAGATGAAGTTACTGTACATTCTAAGACTAAGTACTATTTATCAAAACTAAGATGAAGTACTGTTCATCAAAATTAAGACGAAGTACTGTTCATCCGAAACTAAGACGAAGTACTGTTCATCCAAAACTAAGACGAAGTTACTATTCATCATCTTAGTTTGTATCGTCATCTTCTATCGCATTTCTAATCCTTTTAGAGGTAGAATTTCATTTTATGGTCTTCATGAAAGTTGTAGATATATAAGTTTTCTTTCAAATGGTCTAAGAACAAACATAATTTGACATCCGTAGAAAACGTTATAGCAATGGCGCCAAGAAAGGTACAAATTAATTAAGGACATTAACATGTTGGATTCTTTTAGCCATAACTTCGTCATCCGACCTCTGCATGAGGTGATTCTTAAAGAAATAGACTCCTATTGAATTTTTATACCTCTTCAAGAAAATTGGTAGCTTTGTTGTTGAATTGAAAAATATTGATTGAACGAAAATGAGGGATTCGGTTGGAAGAATATGAGTTGGATGTTTTACTGAACATACTTCAGTATTTTGATGATATCTTGATATGTAGAGTGAAGATGATAATGAACTATCCTTCATTTCAGGAAAGATTAGGAGGATGTGGAAAAAGAAAGCAAAAGGAAATAAAGACTTTTCTTTTAAGAAGAATAGCAAAGAGAAAGCCAAGAATGAGAAAACGTCTATCACCTGCTATGAGTGCAACAAACCAGGACATTACAAGTCTGAATGTCCATTGCTCAAAAGAAAACAGAAGAATAGTAAAGAAAACAAAAAGAGAATGATGGCAACGTGGGAAGATTTGCACTCATCCGAATCTGAATTCGATTCAGAAGCATCAGAACAAGCAAATATATGCTTGGTAGTTGAAAAAGAATGCGACGATGAGGTAATTTCTAACTTTAATGATCTTCAAGAGGCATATTTAGAATAATTAGAAGATTCGTATACTATATTAAAGCAATATATGATTTTGAAAAAGAAATTTGTTGAAAGCTTGAAGAACACAGAAGGGTTAGAGAAAGAAAGCGTTTGCCTTAAGAAACAAGTAGACAATGTGAAAAGGAAAGTAACTATGGATAGATCAGAGGAGATTAATCAATTGAAACAAAGGATTAATAGTCTTTTAGTAGATTTATCAACATTTACTGAAAGTACAAAAAGGATGAATGATATGATTGGAAAATATAGACATCCAAAGGATAAGAGTGGTTTGGGGTTTACTAATAGTAATGTTCGTCATAATAAGAGTTTTGTTCTTAGAAAAAAGAAAAAGAAGAAATATTCTTATTATTCAAGGAATTATTATAAGTCTAACCCCAAAGGACCCAAAAAACTATGGGTACCTAAGAAAGATATAATATATACTGTAGATCTCCCTTCTTAGAAAAAACAACCAGCACCAATGGTACTTGGATAGCGGATGCTCGCAACAAATGACAGGAACAAGGTCTATATTCCTAGACCTCCAAAATAAGCAAGGAGGATCAGTAACTTTTGGAGACAACCAGCTGGGCAAAATAGTTGGAATTGGCAAAATTGGTAAAGATTCATTTGCGTCTATTGATAACATTCTGTTAGTTGAAGGATTAAAGCATAATCTAATTAGTGTAAGTCAATTATGTTATTTTGGTTTTAAAGTATCCTTTAATCAAAATTCTTGTGTAGTGAAAAACAAGGACGGTTCCATATTCTTTTCTACTAAGAGACGAAACAATCTCTATAAGATTAATTTAGAGGATTTGAAAAGTCAAAAATTTCATGTTTTATATCAACATATGAGGAAATTTTGATTTGGTATAAAAAAACTAGGTCATGCTAGTTTTAAACATATTTCCAAGTTGGTTAGACATGATTTGGTAAGAGGTTTACCAAAAAAAAGTTTTAACAAAGATTTCTTTTATGAAAGTTGTCAAAAAGGAAAACAATTAAAACATCTTTTTCTTCTAAAAATGTTGTAACTTAGTCTAGACCTCTAGAGTTGTTACATATAGATTTGTTTGGTCCAACCAAAACATTAAGTCTTGGCAAAAAGAAGTATAGTCTCGTAATTGATGATGACTTCACTAGATTTTGTTGGATATTATTTTTATCACATAATGATGAATCTCTTAAGTGCTTTAAAGTTCTATCCAAAAAGTTACAAAATAAAACGGAATTTCTATTACTGGAATTAGGAGTGATCATGGTAGAGAATTTGAAAATGAAAATTTCAGAATGTTTTGTGAAGAGAATGGAATTTTCCATAATTTCTCTGCTCCTAGAACTCCACAACAGAATGGACTTATAGAAAGAAAGAACAGGACGATTCAGGAAATGGCAAGGACTATGCTATGTGAAATGAATCTTCCTAAGTATTTCTGGACAGAAGCTGTGAATACAACTTGTTATATTCAAAATAGAGTATTTCTACGACCTATTTTAAATAAAACTCCATATAAGTTATGGAAAGGAAGAAAGCCAAATATTTTTTATTTCCATCCTTTTGGTTGCAAATGCACTATATTGAATATAAAAGAAAATTTGGATAAATTTGATTCTAAGATCAATTCAGGAATTTCTCTAGGATATTTAATATCTTCTAAAGCTTATAGAGTTTATAATCTTGTTTCTAAATCTATTAAAGAATCTATGCATGTTAAGTTTGATGGTGATTCTCATCCAGATAGCAGAGACGATTCTGATGAGGAAACTCTATCAATTCCTTTAGTTGATAATCTAGACATGTCACCTCTAGTTGATCCACCTGAGAAGATAGAAGATATTCCTAAAATCTTTAGTATTAGGAAAGACTGGAAGTATAAAACCTCTCACCCAAAAAATTTGATTATAGGCGAAACTTCAGAAGGAGTGAGAACTAGGTCTAAATTTAGAAGAGAGGCAAATGTAGCTTTTGTTTCTGAATTAGAACCTAAGAAAATTGATGAAGCTCTTCAAGATGAAGCTTGGATTTTAGCCATGCAAGAGGAGTTAAATCAATTTACAAGGAACAAAGTTTGGTCTTTAGTTCCTAGGCCACCCAATAAGTCTATCATAGGAACTAGATGGGTATTAAAAAATAAACTAAATGAATCAGGTAGAGTAAACCATAACAAAGCTAGATTAGTAGCTCAAGGCTATAATCAACTGGAAGGAATAGACTATAATGAAACCTATGCTCCTATAGCTAGACTAGAAGCTATTAGGATTTTTTTTGCATATGTTGTTTGTTATAATATAAAACTATTTTAAATGGATGTGAAAAGTACATTTTTGAATGGTTTTATAGATGAAGAAGTTTATGTAAAGCAATCTCCTGGTTTTGAAGATACTGATAAACTAGATTATGTGTATAGACTTCATAAAGCTTTGTATGGATTAAAACAAGCACCTCGTGCTTGGTATGATCGTATAAGTTCATTTTTGATTGGAAATGACTTTGTTAGAAGGACAAATAGATAAGACTCTGTTTAGAAAATGTATCAAAAATGATTTCATTATAGTACAGATATATGTCGATGACATTATTTTTGGTGTAACTTCTAAGAAGCTATGTTCTAGTTTTGAAAATCTTATGAAAAGTGAATTTGAAATGATTATGATGGGTGAATTGAAATTTTTCCTTGGTTTACAAATTAAGCAAACTGAAGAAAAGATTTTTATTCATCAACAGAAATACATTAAAGGCTATTAGTCAAATATAAAATGGAAAACATTAAACCTATGTCCACTCCTATGCATCCTTCAATCCTTTTATCTAAGGATGAAATAGGTAAGAAGGTTGTTCAAAACCTCTTTAGCGGAATTATTGGTTCTTTACTTTACCTAACTGCAAGCAAACTTGATATATTGTTTAGTGTTTGTTTGTGTGCAAGATTTCAAGCAAATCCTAGAGAATCTTATTATATTGTTGTTAAAAGAATATTAAGATACTTGGCAGGTTCTACTAAACTTTATTTAATGTATGAGAAAGGTAAAGATTTCAGGTTAATTGGCTACTGTGATGCTGATTATGCTAGAGATAGCATTGATAGAAAGAGTACAAGTGGAGGTTGTCACCTTCTTGGTCATAATCTAATTTCATGGTCAAGCAAGAGGCAAAGTTCAATTGCTCTATCTACTGTAGAAGTTGAATACATGTCAGCTACAATTTGTTGTTCATAGATGTTATGGATTAAGTATCAGTTAGAAGATTACTCTATACAAGAAGATCAAATTCCAATCTTCTGTGACAACACAAGTGCTATCAATCTATCGAAGAATCCAATACATCACTCTAGGGTAAAGCATATTGAAGTTAGACATCATTTTATACGAGACGATGTACAGAAAGGAATCATCAGTCTATAGTTTGTTGAGACGAATCAACAATGGGCAGATATCTTCACTAAACCTTTGTGTGAAGACAGATTCAAGGAAATCAGACGGAACTTAAATATGGTAATGCTGAATGACAATTGGTCTGATACGAATGACCCAGATGATTCATATAAGAAGAAGATAAAAAGTCGTAAGTTTTCAAGTAAATAGTAACGGTAAGTTATGAACGGTAACTTTTCAAGAGTAGGTATAAGAAGGAAATCTTCTCAAGATTCTAAAATACTTTGAAATCGACTTGCTTAGTGCTCTCAACTAAGATGATTCAATACTCTGTTCTAAGTTTCAAGTTCATTTCATCTCATATTATTACTTTTAGAGACTAACATCGCTACTTTGAGCAAAATACTTTTGTGTGTTTGGTTTTTATTTATTACAGATTACAAATGGAGCAATCACTTATCTATAGGAAACACATTGATTTCAAATCATTGAAAGAAAATCATATGGACATTGAACCAGAGATTGAAGCAGTTGGCTGGAAGAACTTCTTCAAGGTTCGTGAAAAGGTCTATTTGAATGAGATATATAACTTTTGGAAGAATTCCAAGTTGGTAGACGATATCTTAGTATCAATGGTAGATGGTTTGTCAATTATCGTGACACAAGATACTATCGAGAGGGTCAGTGGGTGTCCTAGTATTGGAGTAAAGCTATTTAACAATACAATATGGATTACTCAAGGTCGTGTAGATAGAATGCAAATTAATCGACAACTCTATGGAAGTAGTGATCTTGAAGTTAAGAAGGCGGCAACCCCTTGTTCCGAAGGCTAGGGTTGTACATTCACTACTTCTTCATTGTGTTCTACCAAGATTAGGCTCGAAGGATCTTATGACAATGAACGATGAACATTGTCTGTATCACATACTGAATCATCAACCTATTAATATTTTGTACTTTATTTTAAAGTACATGATGAAGTCAAAAGGGGATTCTAGCTCTTTACTGTATGGAATGCTATTAACAAGGATTTGTAGATAATCTAGAATCCTTCTCAAGAAAGGTAATAGGGTAAAGATAGATGTGAAGAGTATTATTAATGCCATAACTATTCACAGAATAGGGATAAAGTTTGATGAAAACGTGGATATAGGTTCTACACCTAAAGCAAGGTCTGAGGGGGAGCTTATAGTAAGACGTGAGGCAGAAGTGAATGTGGTACGTCTGCAAGAAAAACAAAACCTTGATCAATGGGAAAATCATCTGAAGAAGAAAAGACTGAGAAATCGTCTGATGCACCAATAAAACCTAAGACGACTCTACAGAAAGAGGAAAGCCAAGTTCAACAATCATCGCAACAAGTGTCATTGAAGAGAAAGGCGGAGACACTTCAATCAAACAAATCTAAAGAGTCAAGGTCACCAAGACTATTGACCTTATGACAACAAGAATAGAAGAAGAGGAAATCTCTGATTCTTAATGGAGATTCTGAAAAGGAAGAGAAAAGACAGCAGCCTACTAGATTAATTGTCTATATTTTGCAAAGCTAATCAATAAAATCATCTACAGAGACAGAAATTAAAAGGAAGTTGGTATTTGACAGGAAGAAGCCTCAATAGTAACTTTCTTCTAAACCGATAGAAGAACAAAAGAAGGTGAAGCCCATTCAGAAGAAGGTTTCTTCATCTGATGTTCAACAGAAGGCAAAAATAGTTTAACACTAATTGGAACCTTACAATTCTTCTCAACCAATCAACAAAAAGGATTTGAGAATGAAGATTGTAGAAGAATTAGTACCTGTTCGAAGCAGAAGCTTAATTATTATAAAAGAACCTTTGAAAAAGTCAGTCAAGGTACTAGTCGAACCGATACCGATTAATGATCAGATAATACATCTTCTAAGTCATGAAGAACAACGATTATATGGTATTCTACGAGATGAGAAGGTAGAACCATATCCATTGAAGATTTCAAAGGATCGGTATACAATCTATCTGATTACAAGCAAAACATTAATAAAAATTGTGCCAGACATACATCCAAGATGCTCAAACCTTGTGAGAAATGAAGTAAAGGGGAAAAAGAAGATGTTTCCTTAGAGAAATAAAGATGATCTTATAGAAGAACAAATTCAAGTAGCTATGAAGAACATAGATGATGCATGCAATGCAGCTCAACCTAGAGGTATCTATGTTTCACACCATATTTCAAAAGCATCAGGAAGTAAATTTAGAGTTTCAAACACCGATGAAAACTTCAAGGTAGTTGGCAAAGTGAAAGAAGGACAGTACATAAGTATCATGGTTGAAGGTATTAATTTCAACTTAGAAACCTTTGTGCATTTGGTCATACATTTCAAACCTTTAGGTTTCATACCTTCAGTCAAAGATATATTACACCTTCTTGGGCAACCAATTCTGAAACTACCTAGACCTGATGATCTTGATCTCCCAGAAGGAAAACAAACCTTTAGTCTACCCTCTATCAAAATTATAGAGTTAGACATTTTACCTTCAGAACCATCTGTTGTGGAAAACCTTCATCCACTTAGTGAAATATAATAAGATTCTACTGATAATCTGCAGTTCTTGAAGCATTTCATAAATTGGATGGAAGTAATTCACAGTAAGAAGGAAGTTCAGGAAGCATTAGCAAAAGAAATTGAGGAAGTTCATACTAAGGTTGATGAACTAGCTGACTCAATGGGTGATCTTCATGAGGAAGTAACACTACTACAGGTTACTATTAAACAAAACCTCAATATGATCCACACTGACATCAAACGTATGTTTTTTGAAGTTCTTAAGCGTCTATTATGAACAAACTTTTTGATTAATAACAAATAGGGGGAGAAGGAGACAAAGAAGAGAATGAGAAGAGAAGATAGAAAGCAGAAAGAAAGCATTGTATATATCTAGATGCAATTCTTTTCTTATGTTTTTTTTGCCTATTATTTGTCGGAATACTTTTCGTGTATTCATCTATAAATATCATTTTATCTTCTAAAATTATGATTATTTGTTATCATCAAAAAAGGGGAGATTGTTAAATCAAGAAGACTTCACTTCTATTAATTTTGATGACAATCAAATAATAATAATCTTAGAAACGTATAACTGTTTTGATAAATTTGTTAAGTATGCAGAAAAATGTAAGTAATACTTAGTCAACTCAGAAGGTGTGCAGTAAACGCTAGACGAAATGCGATATCAGACGAAGCGCTACATAAGACGAAGCGTTACATCAGACGAAGCACTACATAAGACGAAGCACTACATAAGACGAAGCACTACACAAGACGAAGCGCGACAATAGATGAAGCTGAATAACAGATGAAATGTAATAAAAGAAGAAGCATTATTCCAGACGAGACAAAAGGAAGATATTCTCGAACGTCAGACAGTTAGTTGGAGTTAGTTACAGGACTCAACTAATAACCATTTCTAGAAGATTCAAGAAGCAGTTTTCAATAAGACAATTGGAGACTTAGGCTATAAATACTAGTTCTAGTCGAAGAGTAATACACAAAACATATACATACATTAGCAAAAAATTTATATTCAAAGTGTGAAAGAAGTGAGCAAATACCTTTCTAACCTAAAGCTCAAAAATACTTTTATTAGAGAGAGAAAAGAAGGCTAGAGCCTGGAGAGGCTAATACAGCTAATAAAGAATACTTTGTGAGAGAGACCTGAAGAGGCTCTGCAAGTGTAGAAAGAATACTTCTAAAGTTGAAAGAGTATAGTGAAATCTCAAACTAACTCTGAGGACTGGACGTAGCTCAAAGTTTGGAGTGAACCAATATAAAACCGCAGTGTCTATTCGCTAACCCTTATCTTTAATTTTCTTATTGTTAGACGAGTAGATAATATTACTTGCGATTGCATTGCTTATCAACTTTAGCAAAGTATTTTAGTAATCATTTGAATTTTCGTAAAGAAATTCAAGAAGTTCAAAAGATTAATATTTTCAAAAATATTACACAATTCAACCCCCCTTCTTGTATAGTTTACATATCATATTGGATTTCTATATTAACAAGTGATTTACTTCATTTTGTTCAAGTTTCCTTCTGGCTCTTCTCAAAATAGACCTTCGGGTGACTTTTTCATGGTCATTTTAACAAGGAAAATGAAGGATTTAGGAAAAACATTCTTCTAAAAAATTTTTCCTTTATGTCTTAAGTTTCTAAGGAAACTAATTTCATGAAATATGGTTCAGTATTCTGCAAGTTACACCTAAGATACTACAGACTATTCCCAACCCACAATAGAATACAAAAACTCAACTTCAAGATAAATTTTGAAACTCTTAGAGACAGAATTCAAAATTGATTCCTTCATTAAAAATATATCCATATGTCTCTAGTTTAATTTAAACTTTAAATCATCCCATTTGGATGTCTACAAATCAATATATGACTAAAATACAGACGCATGTTCAGTGAAAACATTACATCTATACATTTTCTAGCACTCTTCATTATCATTTTTATCTTAGTTCATCTTTTTCACTTACTCTATCTTTTCTAGCTTATTTCCTTAATATTTCCTATTCATTCCTATTTCCATTTTAGCTCAATTTCAATCAGAAACAAATCATACTCTATGTTTGATCATAATACTGAAAATAGAACATATACACTTATATAAATTCATCACCAATTTTTTACACCCAGTACTCAACTTCTAGTCAAAATTTGAAACTCTCAAAGATAGAATTTGAATTCCATTCTTCATAAAAAAATGTAGTCTTATGTCTCTAAATTAATCCAAATAAAAAGTCATCTAATTTGGATATCTATAGAACAAGTTATGGCTAAACTACAGATGCATAATCAGTGGAAAATGTTATAACTAACATTTTTCCAGCACACTTAAACACCATTACCATTTTATCTATAAACTTCATCATAGTTCTTCCCTTTTCAAGACACTACACTTGGATTTTCTCTAACTTTAGATATCTAAAACAACCAATGATCCATGTTTATATCCATCAAAAACAAGACATAACAATATCCATTCATAACTCAATTTTTCTGCACTTCTTTCTACCTCATTTTAGGGTTCATTCTAACTCTAAATTAACTCTACATCAATTTATCAATCGTTACTCATCATAAATACACAAAAGCATGGCATTTTCATATACATTTCATCACTTACATTCTAGCATACATAAAACACCATTTTATGCCTATTTAACTTCTAACTATCATGATACAAGTTTCTATTTAGACAACCCATGAAGAATAGAGTCTAACTTACTTGATTAAACTCCAAGCTTCTTCAATCACCATGAAACCCTAGCTTTCCATGGCTTCATACGATCATCATCATTCCAAAGGTAGTAGGGCTAGGTCCTTACTGACAAATATGAAGAAGATAGCAAAAATGATAATAACAAATATAAGTGAGAGAAAGCTTCAACGTTGATAGGGTGAGAGTGAATGTCGTGGATAAGAACAATGGAAAAGTTAAAGAAGGTTAGAGCATTCATGAGAGTAAATATGAAAGACAAAGGAGATGGTCATTCAAAATGATAAAGTGTCATGAGTGGTGAGTGGCAAATGTTATGACACTTGTCACTTGCCACTTGTCCTTTTATTGTGGTCTCTAATTGGTTCTTTTAAAAAGTTAGTCCATTGGACTCCAACTTTCAACCCAATTTTTAATCACATATGTCATTAAATCCTAATGTCAATTGTAAAAATTTCTATTGCCATTTGACTCTTAATTCTACTACTATTTATCAATTATCTTGCCACTTGGTATTTTTCCTAGTCCAAAAATACCCAAAAATTTTAGAAATTTAATTTCACCAAAAATTCTAAATCAATACATATACTCTCCAAATCAATTTTCGACATAAAAAAAACACAATTCTAAATATAATTACATTTATAGATCATTATAACCAAAAAATGTCAATGAATGCATGTAAAATTATTTTAATGTGCAAAAATCGATATTCACATTAGTATTTGTGTGTGTGTAGGTTATATTATGCGTGAGCATAAAATGCACTTTTCTTATCTCTTATAGCTATTTTCTCAGATACAATAATCTAGGGCTCTAACCCTTAGTATGGGAACAAGATGTTACAATTTTCCCCTTAATAAATTTCATCCTCGAAATTCTTATCTAATTGATCAAAAAGGCAGGGGTGTTGTTTCCTCATATGCTCCTTCATTTCCCATGTAACTTCGTTGCTCAAATAATTTCTTCTAATTGACTATAGTTGATAGACTTATTAGGTTAGTCATTCACTATCTTAACTAGTTCCTCAATATATCTCAGATTACTAATAATTTCACTTCCGGTATCAATAAAACATATATCGGATCACAACAATATTTCCTAAACATGTCCATATAACACTATGTGAATCTGAAACATCTTTTATTAGTAATACTAAATCATAAGTCAATGGTCCTATTCTCAATAACTTCATAAGGACCAATACAATTCAAGCTTAGTTGATTCTTTTTCCTAACCTAAGCATACCTTGCTAAGGTGATACTCTCATAAACGTTTCATCTTTTGATTGATAATTCACATCTCTTTAGTGTTAATACATTTAACTCCTATGTCTATCTCACTATATTCCATATCTTCGGTGTTGATCCACCTAACTCGTTTATCTTTCTTGAATCACTTAATTACTAATAAAGATCAATTTCACTTATCAACAACATCTCTAATCAATTCTGGCCTTCATCTATTTTAGGCCTTATTGATCCAACTATAAAGGTGGATGACTCTTTCTGTTGTATAAAGCCTTGTACAGTATTCTAATGATATCACTATGATAATGATGGTTATACTTAAATTCAATTAAAACTATCATTGACCTAGTGTTCCTATGAACTCCAAAATATAAGCTTTAAGCATATCTCCAACAATTAAGACTGTTGGCAACTCATACCTGCAGTCACTTGTTTCTACCTCTTTAGCCATTAAATGTTGTTTCGGCGTATTCTTACTAGGATGTATAGGATAGGTTATTATTTACACTTTCTCTAATAATCTCTTTGCTCAATCATCTTTATCATATAACATAGGATGTTATTTACGCTTTCTCTAGTAATCTCTATGCTCAATCATCTTTATCATATACACATACTTCTTATTTTAATCATAAAATATCATTTTTCCTATTCAAATCAAAATTTAGATTCATTTTCAATTCCTCTATAAGATTCACAATTTCTAAATCCTCAATTCAGGCTTTCCTAGTCCTTTCATGTAAAACTGATTTTAAATTTCAATGCAGCTAATAATACTTCATTTTTCCCCAAATTTAACTCAACATTCTATGCTCTTTATTACACTAGGTTTGATAACCTCATTAACTATATTTGTGCTATTTCATTATTGAATTTTATGTTTAGTGCACCAGATACACACTAGCTTTACCAGGATAGTACTCATTTGTACAATTATAATCTTTCAGTAATTCTATCCATTGTCTCAGTCTTATATTCAATCCTTTCAAACTCAATAATTATGTCAAACTTAAATGGTTCGTATATTTATATATATCCAAAACATTTCACTATACATATAATGTCTCTAAGCTCTCAAAGCAATTACTAATGCAACAAGTTCTAAATCATGTTCCAAATAATTCAACTCGTGAGACTTTAATTGTCTTGATGTATATGAAATCACTTTGTTATGCTGCAAAAGATTGCATCTTAATCTCTAGTGTGAAACATCAATATATTTTACATAGTCTCCAATCCAAACGATATGATTAACATTGGTGTTGTAATTACTCAAAACTCTTTTTACATTTATTGGTTCATACGATTTACATGTTTTTCCTCAGAAATTTTTGTCAAAGGGCTAAGATCACTAAAAACTCTTTAACAATCTCTAGTAATATCTAATATATAACTAGTTTTAGAAAACTCCAGATCACTTATATATTCCTTGGAGTTTCTCACTTCTTCATTACCTCTATTTTCTCTTTGGGTCTCTTAATATGCCATAGTCAAATAATATACGACCTAACATTTTATTTAATCAAGCTAAGATTCACTCTTATTAAACTTGGCCTATAATTGTTTCTACCTTTATGATATGTAAAATTTACATCAAGTATTCAAAATATTCTTCTCAACTTTTCAAATACATTCAATATATCATCTATGATCATAGTCATTAAATGATCCAAACAAAATTGGGACACTTTATTCTTAAATTCCATGATACTATCAGGGGCATTGTTAACTCAAACAGATATTGTCAAAACTCAATTTGTGCAACATCCCATCACCGATGGGAAGGATATTTTAGTAAATTGGGACGGGTTAGGAGTATTGAATTATATCTCGGCATGAACATACATCATATAGCCTC
>JANIJH010005286.1:0-12773 GCA_024520975.1 Erythroxylum areolatum | reverse complement strand
AAATGTTCCTCATTGTCTCAATTTTCTAATGACATCAAAATCATTCAATTTGGTTCTATAATCTAAAAGTTATACCTCAAATATTTCTGAACTGTTCTCATACTAAAATAGTATTCTGTGCTCAACTTCCATCAGAAAATTGATATTCTTAAAGACTGAATTTAAACTCGATTTCAACAAACCATTTGTAGCACTATGTCTCTAGTTTATTCCAAATAAAAAATAATCTCATTTGGATAACTAGAGAAAAATTTATGGCTAAAACACTGAAGTGTACTCAGTGATCATGTTTCAAACTACAATTTTTAGCTTATGACTTCCAACATTTCATATACAATTTTTTCTAACTTCCAAAGAAAGTTTGGGGTCCAACAAATATGTAATTATTTAAAAAATAGAGAGAGAAAGGGTGGTGAAGGTGTCTGATGGTGCGTGAGTTTTTCATAGGTTTATAAAACACTTTTAAGAATAAATTTCATTCAATACCACTTTGTAGAAGAGCAATCGTTTTAACAAGCCAGTCAATCTAGGACCAACTTGACTTTTTCATAATTCATCGGCTTTGGTTCACGTTAAGAAGTACTACCAGAGAAACACATGCTTTCCTTAGAACTAAAAAGACTCCAAATTTAGATTTTTAATATGTTAGCAACAAATAAATTAAAACAAAACTAAGTCACTACCTAGCAAGTCAATCCAAAACATGCTTTTGCAATGAAGGACTTAGGAATAACAAAATAAATTATTAACATGGAAATTATTCATGATAGTAAAGAAATTATGGTTGTCTAAAAAAAAGTACATTGAGAGAATATACTAGAAACTCCCTATTTAGGGAGAAAGAGTAACAAAACAAAGACAATATTCCTTATGCATCAGTAATAATCAGGATGGTTTGAAGCACCACTTTGACTTTTTGAACATTAACCACCACTTTGAACAGTAACTTACCCCTTCTAGCAAGTTATTGATGTCTCACCGATAGCTTTCCACTTTCAACAAGACATATGGAGGTCCCAATTGGAGGTAGCTCGAAGCATTCCCCATCCTTTATGTCCAATAAAAGCATTGTAGCTTTGATTTTGAGTTTCCTTCCATTTTTGAGTCCTTGGAAAGTCAAGGGAAGACTTCAATTCCTCATAAGGAGGTTACCAAATCGTGGAGTGTAGTTTCAACAAATATCTCCTCCTAAAAACTAAAACTTTTCCACTTTATCCTAGTGAATGGGGTTGTTTCCTACCTACGGAGCTACTGTAGATAGGAGCTAGAACCTGGTCATGCAGTTTGATTAGTTTCTTTTTGAACAAAAGACCTTCATTTCTGCATATACAAACTTGGGCTCAATCCAGATGAGGTGGGTTTGGATAAAGTTCTATTGACTGAAGAGGATTCATTCACTTTCAAATTAAGGGATGAGGATAGTCTTTCCTTAATTATGGAAACTGGACCTTGGCACATCGGAGATCAAACCATGTTTATCTAGAAGTGGTTTCATGGTAAGGAATTGGATAGAAATGGAATAGAGTTCTTTCCCATCACTACAAGAAAATGGACATTTAGTGGAAGCTAAAGTTGTCACTAAAAGTAGGAATTTTGGTCATTATTAATTTTTGTGAAAACTTCGAGCTCATATTGGTCATGGTTTGAGAATAGGAATTGAACTCTATGAGATTGTCACTTGTCGTCAAAAATACCTGTCACTGATAAAATAGTGATTATATTTAAAAAATTGTCACAATTACTTATGATTTTTGTGACCACTATTTTGGCCGCTAAAATCATTTGCATAAGTGACAAAATTATATGGTCACAATAACATTACTCATTTGTGACGATAGGATACTAATAGTGATACATAAAACTGTCACAAATATTAATAGTGATACATCAAAAACGTCACAAACACTATTATATTGTGACAACATTTTCACACTAAAATTATATAAAATTGTGACAAGAAATATTGTCACTTAAGTAAGTTTTATCTATGAAAGATATTTCGTCACTAATATTATCATTTAATAGCGATGAATTATGTTGTCACATCTATTATTATTATTAGTGAGAAAAAAAGTCACCAATACTTTTATTAATGGTGTTAATAAATTATCATCACAAATTTAAAATTTATACTATACAACAATTTTGTCACAACTATGTTCACTATTGTCATAAATAAAATTTTAAATATAAAAATTATTTAAAAGCCTATAGTAATCCCATACAAAAAAACAAATTTAAACACCAAATTTAAAATTTCTTTGTCTGTCAAACTTAAAACTCAAAGCAAATAATAAAACTCAAAGCCTTAGATATTGTCCTTGGCAACTATAAATTAGTATCCTACAAAACAAACAAAAAATTAATTAGAATGTAAACTATTAATATATTAATTTAATAATAAACTATTATAATACAATAATCAATTATTAATTATACTTAGATTATCAATTGGAGTACTTGGTGAAGACAGATTAAGTAACACGCTAGGAATCACTCTAGTATTTGCTAAATGTGCAAAAATTCCTTGAAGTTGTTTCAAGGCCATAGCTTGCTTGTCCAATGTTGCACGTTGAGCTTAAATCTCCTCTTCTTGCCTTTTTGATGTTTCATTATGTCTTGCAACTTCATCAACCAATTCACTTTCATGTTTCTTTGTTGCCTCATTTTTTGCAAGAATCTTACTTTTTTCTTGATAGTTTGATGTCGTGCCCTTAACACCTATACCATATGAGTAGTTTGACCTTCTTCCTAAAATACGAGCAAAACCCAATGGTAAAAGTGTTGATTAAATTGCCTCATTATTTACTTCACCCTCTTCTTGAAGTTTATTATGCATATTCAAATATAAAATAAAAAATTTAGTTGATTGAATGACGTGTAGAAATTTGTTTTTATTAAAGGTTTACACCAACTGATGTCATAAGTTGCAAGCAATTATAAAGATGATGGTATAATTGTTCTTACATTTTTTTAATTAGTATTTCATTTCATCTAGATTCAATAAAAATGTAAGAACATTTATATTAAGGAATGCTGACAAACTCATTTATTTATATATATATTCATATCAATTGGATGGGTTTTTGTCACTATAATTGGTCTTTATGGAATTATTTGATTATTAATTAAATTATTATGACTTACATCTAATTACTATCACTATAATTGGTTTAACTGTGATAAATTGATTTTGGAAAATTGATGCTACTTTATTTGTAATTTTTATTGTAGGGTACTTGGTGAAATTATAGTTCAAAAAGATTAAGAAGTAGTGGTCCAAGGCATTAAAACAGCTGGAGAAGAGAATTATAAGTGCAAGCATCATATGAAATAAATGAAAACATTGAGACAGTAGCAGTGGGACATTTAAGAAGAGACCAGAAATGACAACGTGGAAGAAAAATGAGAGATGCGTGCGTGGTTTAGGAAAAGAACCAAAAATGACAATATGGAAGAAAAATGAGAGATGTATGCGTGGTCTGGAAAAGGAAGAAAAAAGACAACGTGGAGGAGTGAGATGTATTGACGAGGGTGTTCTATAGAGAAGAGGAATCTAGGTTTCGTTTTATTTATCATCATCTTCCACCTTCCATGGCTGACCGTCGGAGTTCACTGCTGACAGCGTCTTCCATGATTTTTCGTGGCTAGTTCATCCTAATCCTCTGATTCAAGGGCAATGGCAATAACTTGGGCTTTTATAGGGGAGTTTAAGCTGCATTTATCTTCTACCCATTTAATTATTTAGTGATTCCTAGGTCTTAGGAAAACTATTTAATTATTTGGAGTTATGTATGGGTTATATCTTTGAATTAGAAGATTCCTATGGCTGTGTTATTGTTTAGCCACTGATATTGTGCAGATTTTGGTTCAATTTCATTACTTTGTTTTGGGTGAAGACTTTGTATTAAGATTTTAGTGAATATTTGGTGATTATTCAAGATGGCTTGAATGATTGGATTGTTATATTAGTTGCTGGTATTAATTCGGTTTCCTTAATTATTAAGTAAAAATTGAGCATTAGTTTTAGTATCCTTGGTTCTATTTTACTATTCTGATGGCAGTTAGTAGATTAGGATTTTGGAAAATATTTTTGTAACAATTCGAGGTGGCTCAATTGTTGGATTAAAAGCTTGATTATAACTCTTGGTTCATTTATTTTAACTCCAATATCTATTTGAGTGATGATTGCCTGTGCTATTAAACTGGTGGGTTGCATTTATCATTGTTAATTCCTTGTGTTTTTCTTTACATTCACTCACTACCATTTCATATCACTCATATTAAATTTAAAATACTAAAACAAGTCCTTTATGTTTATTCTTATTCATTGAAAATTTTAGTGGTAATTGATCAAGTCACACCTCATTCTATAGTTTAGACTGCATTGCATTTAGTTACTTAGAAAATTAATTTCATTTTTTTGGGTTCCTTAGAGAGAACGACTCGAGATTGCAATATATGCAATCCTTGGTTAAAATTTGAAGTAATCCCAAGGCGACATCAGATTTTAGGTAATTTCGAGTGGCATTGTTGCCAGGGAACCAAGAAATTGGTTTCCTAGTAACTAAGTATCCAGTAACATTGACTGGGATTTATGTGTTAAGCCTCAAACTTGCATTGGTATTGCATAGTCTGTTTCCATTTGCATTTTGCATTTTCTTGGCTAGATAAAAGTATTAGGTTGCTCTTTGACTTGGTTGCTTTTTATTGGATTACCTTGCTCCTGTTTGCTTAATTATAACCTACTCGGTTGCTTTCTTGAGTGTAAGGGTCCATTCTCCAAGTCAAGTTTTGGGAAAAGTGCTCCTTTATACATATTGGTGAAGTTTTTGATATTCTTTGATTAATTGTGCATATTACATGTTTTAACACTCTTTCATACACTATAAAGTGTAACATCATCCATACTCATACATTCATACACATACACTTGCACTCATCAGATTCTTCCATTTTTTTTACTTGAATCTTATTGTATAAGTCAATTTTGCACCTCGTTCTTATTGTTACTCTTTATGCCTAGGAGTGATAGGGCTTTACCTCTGAATCCTTTAAATCTTGAACTTGAGAGGTTAGTGAAAAAGATTAGAAGAGAGATGAGAATAGAGGGGACAATCAAGTTCTTGTTAAGGAGGAGCATATTTCATAACAGTCAAGTTTGTCATCTAGTGAACAAGAACCTAATGAGAGAGCTACCTCTAGTGAACACTTGTTTGCTAGTGATTTTGAATTAGAGCAAGATACCATGGATGTGATAATGGTAATAATAGACATAATGGGCCTAATGAGAACAACAGATATGGTGAGAACAACCTAGAGAATAATGGTGAGGATAATGTAAGCATGGGGAAGATTAATAATTCCAATGTTGATTATGACCCGTATGACTTTTATAATGATGATGTGAACTTCAAAATTAAAGGAGCATTAATTTATTTCTTATCTAGATTCCATGGCTTTGTAAGTGATGATCCACATAGGCATTTGAAGACTATGTACATGAAGTGTTCTTCCATGAAACCACCTACGACAAATCTTAAAGATGTATTGAGGAGAGCATTCCATTTCACTTTAGAAGGAAAAGCCAAGGAGTAGCTTTACACAGTACCTCAACATTTCACCACATTGACCTGGGATCAATTAAAAGGAGCGTTCTTAGATGAATATTTTCCTGCCTCTAAAACTTTGAGGGTAAAAAAGGAGATAACTAGTGTTATGCAACAAGATAATGAATCCATACATGAATATTAGACAAGGTTCATCACACTTCTAGCCTATTGTTCACACCACAATATTTCAAAGAATGATTTGATCAACTCTTTCTATGAAGGGCTCCTTCCATATCATAAGCTTTCAATTCATGCCGCGGCAAATGGTTCATTTAGAGAATTGAGTCCCAATGTTGCATGGGACGTACTTCAAAAGATGGCTACCAATGACCCTTAATCTAGAGACACAAGGAAGGTGTACAGTATCTCTTCGGTGTCTTCCCAATATATTCTTGTTGAAATTGTTGCTTTGGGAAACTGAGTGGAGAAAAGACTCAACATTTTAGAGAATAATGTGAAGGCCAAACAAGTTAATTTAGTGGGTTATTCTCAAGCTATAGTAGCTAGTTGTGAGTATTGTGGGTCCATGTGCATGCCTTTAATAATTATGCTAGATATGAAGAAGTTTCTACCCTCTACCAAAATAGGAATGACCAATATCGAGGGATCCCTACTCCAACACCTTTAATCCAGGTTGGAGAGATCACCCTAATTTTAGATGGGGTGGGGATCAAGGCAACACTCAAGGAAATTCTTCTAATCAAATGGGGTCTAATTAAGGGACATCATCTTCTTTTTCTTATGATCATGAAGGGCATTGCCGAGATTAATTCAAGATTAGATCACAAGAAGATACAAACCAATGCTAAGTTGAATTCTATGGGGAATAAGATGGACTCATGTTTACAAAATGCGTTCTCTAAGTTAGAGCAAATAGAGACTACACATGAGAACTTGAACACTTTTGTTACTCAAATGTTCAACAACTTGAGTGAACAAAAAGCAAAGAGTAGTGGTTCTATAACCTCTAACACAGTGATAAACCTTAAATCTTTAAATGCAATCACACTAAGAAGTGGTAAGAAAATTGGTTGTAAGAAAGTAAAATTCAAAGAGAATGAAGAGGATGAAGAACTAGTTAATGAGGAAATAAAGGTTGAGTCTCCTTCGGCTAACACTACTCAAGAAACCTCCCAAGCTGAGAAGAAAGCTTCTATTCAATCTGAAAGCCTATAAGAAAAGAAGCTCGTGGAGAAGTCTCGAAAAAAACTAGTGGCACAAAATGATGAAGAGGTAGCAACTATCATGAAGAGACCAATGGAGAAAGGATCACCTTCCTACTCCAAAGGTGATGAGGTAAACATTTATGATTTGCCTTTTCCAAATTCTTACTTGGTTAGTAAAAAGATTGTTGACAAGAAAGACAATGATGAATTGTTTGAAATGTTTAGCAAACTTAAGGTGAATGTGCCATTACTTGGATTGATTAAAAAGACGCCTAAGTGTGCTAAATTCTTGAAATACCTATGTACAAATAAGAGAAAGTATAGGCACAGTGAGAGAATCCAACTGGGGTTGAGTGTTAGTGACTTATTTAAGCCACAGTTGACCATTAAATGCAAAGACCCAGGTTCTTACACTATCCCCTGTATCATAGGTAGAACTACTATTTCTCATGCCCTACTTGACTTAGGTGCCCCAATTAGTGTCAGGCCGACCTCTGTTTATAAGACCTTAGGTATTGAAGCTTTGAAAGATACTAGTGTAGTGCTTGGTCTAGCTGATAGGAAAGTGAGATACCCTAAAGACATTCTAGAGGATATCTTTGTGCAAGTCAAAGATCTTGCTTTCCCAGTTGACTTTTATGTCCTGGATATGACTAATGAGCTTCTTGCTAAGAGTACATTGATTCTAGGTAGGCCATTCCTTCTGACTGTTGAGACCATAGTTAACATGAAGAAGGGCCTTATCACTATGAAAATTGAGGATCAAGAAGTGCAATTTAATCTTTCAGAAGCTATGAACCATGGTTATGAAGACTATTCTTACTTGGGTATTAGTTTGATCGAATGTCATGATAATGATGTGCAAGATTTGCATGAGACTAATGTGCATGAGCCCATCTGGTATAATATGGGTGTGAATCATCATCATGCACTTACTTGTTTATCCTCCCCTTTTCTAATTTTTGTGCATGTGAGGGTGACGTATCATGTGTCTATTATTTAGAGATAGATAACTGGGTTTCCATTCTGTAAAATTTTAATGCATCCTTTTGTTTTGATATTATTGCTGATTCTGCACTTGATAGCCTTGAGGAAGGTGTGTTTCTTGATTTTGCAGGAATTGATGATAAAGAAGTTGTTATACAAGCTACAAACGTAGCTTCTCTTTTAAGTGGTGCTGGAATATTAGAAGAGGATAGCTGTGATCCTGCTACTGCTCTAACCCCTTCTAATTCCACTCTCACTTCTGATTTGCTTTCGTTTTCTATTGATCAGATTGACCCTAATTCTGTTATTTCCAGGTCATCTGATGGTGGCACTGAATCAAGAAGTGAAGGACATATATGTTGCACTGAGCTTATATCCTCTTCCCTAAGCAACATGGACCCACCACTCACACTGAATGCATTTGATATACTAAAGCTGGTTCTGTCTATTGTGCAACCCCCTGATTTAAAATTGAAATCCCTTCCCCCTAACTTGAAATATGTATTTCTTATTGATGATTACAAATTTCTTGTTATTATTTCCAATTCCTTGAGTAGTTTTGAAGAAGAGAGATTAGTTTCAGTGTTGAAAAGGTATAGGAGGGCTATAGGTTGGTCTTTAGGGTGTACCAGGAATTGATCCTTTGGTTTGCACACACAAATCTTTTTGACTGATGGGTCCAAGCCAGTTAAGTAGTCACCAAGGAGCTCGAATCCTCTTATTCATGATGTGCTTAAGAAGGAGGTATCTAAGTATTGAGTGCGGGGATCATAAATTCCATATAAGACAGTGAGTGGGTGAGCCCAGTACAGGTAGTATAGAAAAAGAGCGGTATCACAATATTGAGAAATGAGAGTGATGAACTTATTCTATTAAGAGTTCAAATTGCTCAGAGAATGTGCAAGACTATAAGAATTTGAACGAAGCAACTAGGAAGGATCATTTTCTATTACCTTTAATTGATCAAATGTTGGAAAGAATATATGGGAAATCTCACTATTGTTTCTTGGATGGCTTTTCTGGTTACTTCCAGGTGCCGATTGCACCTATAGACCAAGATAAGACTACTTTTACATGCCTTTTTGGTACCTACACTTATCGAAGGATGCCAGTTGGGTTGTGTAATGCGCCAAGTACCTTTCAAAGGTTTATGATGGTGATTTTCTATGATTTATTGGAGCAAAATATGGAGGTTTTTATGGATGACTTCACTGTTTATGGTGATAGCTTTGATGATTGCTTGTTTAGTCTTGAATGTGTTCTTAGTATATGTATTGAAAAAAGATTGGTTTTGAATTATGAGACATGTCATTTTATGGTAGATAGTGGCATAGTATTAGATCATTGCATATCTGAAAAGGGGATTGAGGTTGATAGAGCCAAGATTGAAATCATTTCTTCACTTGCTTATCCTACTTGTCTAAAAGATTTGAGGTCTTTCTTGGGGCATGTGCGGTTTTATCAGCACTTTGTAAAATTTCTTATTAAAATTGCTTTACCCCTTTCAACATTGTTTAAAAAAGATATTGATTTTCACTTTGATGATAAATGTAGATATGCCTTTGACACTTTGAAATCCTTGCTTGTTTCACCTCCTATTCTGACTGCACCTAACTAGGATTTGCCCTTTGCACTGTCTTGTGATACTTCTAACTTTGCAGTTGGTGCTATGCTTGGTCAGAGGGAGGAAAAGTGATCTAGAGTGATAGCTTATGAATCCAAGACACTTGACTCCACTTAAGTGAATTATACCACTATCAAGAAGGAACTTTTTGCTATAATCTTTGCTTTAGATAAGTTTAGACAGTATCTAATAAACTCTTGAGTGGTTGTTTTTACAAATCATGCAACATTGTGATATTTGTTCAAGACTCTCTAGTTTAAAACAAGACTGTAGAGATGGGCTTTATTGTTGTAGGAGTTTGATATTGAAATCAGAGATAGAGCTAGGGTAGAGAATCATGTGGCTGACCACCTTAGTTAGTTACCTGAAGGCACTGAGGGAGTTGACTCTTCTGATCTTACAGCTAATTCTTTTCCTGATTCTGCACTTTTTTCATTAGCCATTGAAGAGCCTTGGTACTCTAATATTGTTAATTACATTGTAGCTGATCTTGTGCCTCCTTCTATGTCTAAGTTTTAGGTTGATAAGCTAAATAGGGAGGCAAGTTACTATACTTAGGATGCTCCAATTCTTTGGAAGCAATGCAGCAACTAGATCATCAGACGATGTGTTCCTAATAATGAGATCCACTCTATCCTTACCTTTGCACATTCTTTATCTTGCGGGGGCATTTTAGTGCTAATAGGACTACTAGGAAGGTTTTCGAGTGTGGGTATTACTGGCCTACCTTATTCAAAGATGCTTATGCCTTTTGCAAGCCTTGTGATAAGTGCCAGAGGTTTGAGAGTCTAGGTAAAAAGCATGAAATACCTCTAAGACCTATGCATTTTTATGAAAATTTTGATGTCTAGGGCATGGATTTTATAGGCTCCTTTTCTCAGTCATTTGAGTTTTCATATATATTAATTGCAATAGATTATGTGTCAAGGTGGGTAAAGGCAATGCCAACTAGGAAAGATAATGCTTCTACTGTTGTCAAGTTTTTATGTGCTCATATCTTTTGTAGGTATGACATTTCAAAAGCAATCGTCAGTGACCAAGGAACACATTTCTACAATAGGACTATCAAGTCTTTACTTACTAAATATGGAGTTAATCACAAGTTGGCCACTCCTTATCACCCTTAGACAAATGGGTTAGCTGAAGTCTCTAATCAGGAAGTGAAGCGTATACTAAAAAAGATTGTGAAACCATCCCGAAAAGGTTGGAGTGAGAGGCTCAAGGAGGCGTTCTGGGTTTACAGGACTACCTACAATACCCCTATAGGTATGTCTCTCTTCCGGTTGCTCTATGGCAAGTCTTGCCATCTACCTATGGAGATCGAGCACAAATTTTATTGGGCGATTAAGGCATATAATGCAAACCTTAAATCTTCACTTGAAAACTAGACAATGCATCTCCAAGAGCTTGAAGAGATGAGACTTGAGTCTTATGATAACACCAGAATCTGCAAAGATAGAGGAAAGAATTCCATGAAGGTGACAAAGTTCTAAAGTTCAAGGCTCGGTTAAAGTTGATGCTCAGGAAGTTCGTCACCAAGTGGGAGGGCCCTTTCAAAGTTACCAAAGTGCATTCATTTGGCATGGTAGAGCTGGTGAATGAAGAAACTGGTCATGTTTTACAAGCCAATGGTCATCTGCTTAAGCACTATCATGAGGATCAAAGACCCCCTAATCCCATGGTTGTTCCCTTCTACCATTCTCCTTTATTTTCTATTATATTGATGGTGATATCTGTTTGTTGAGATAGTTCGAAATAAGTATGGGGGAGGGATTGCTTTTGCTGAATTGTTTTCCACTGCTTGGATTGCCATTTTATTATCTTTTCATTAGGCATTGTTTGTTTGATTGAGCTAAATTGATTATGTTCGTTTGATTGAGCTAAATTGATTAGGTTTTTCTCTTGAGAAATATTTGTTGTTGTGATTCCCACCTTCTGACTTGACTTTTGCAATCCTTGGGTTTTGTTTTCAAATCCTTGTTGCTTATGAATGTGAACATTGACATGTCAAGGTTTGAATGCATTCTGATTTGAGTAATTTTTATTCTTAGTTGATTAGCATAGTAGAATGCCTTTGGTGCAGTCTTACTAACCTTATTGTTATAGCTTGATTTTAGGGAGAAAATATCTTAGAGAAAGCTTTGTTGGAAGGTTTTTTTAGGCTTATTTTTCTTTCTCATCTTGTGTGATTTCTACCTGGCTTGGTTAGCCTCTAGAACTTGTATAAATTCTTTTTCAAAGTTATGTTAATACCTAGATTTGTCATTTCTAAAACCCTTTATCCAAATACAAGCCTATTCAATTAACCTTTGCTTACCCCTTTGAACCCTTCACTTTCATTCATTCCATTGTTTTTAAACAAGTGTTTTGCATGAGATACATTATGTTCTTCATGATTAAATGTTCATAATTGATGTTGCTATTTTTATCTTTTTGGGTTATCAAAAAAAAAAGAAAAAAGAGAGAATAATTTGGCAAAAAGAATAAAGTTTGAAATAATACATCCTTTGGTGGATTAAAGATTAAAGATTAGGTCTTTAAAGTTGATAATTGCACATTGGTGTTCATTTGATGGTTGCACTTTAGCTCATTTTAAGTTGTTTCTTATCATACATTGCATTTGTGATTATTTCCATTTCATCCATTCATTAACCTTTCATCAATATTACAACGTTACAAAGTCCCCTTGATCATGAATCTATGGTATGTTAGTGATGGAGATAGTAGAATCTTTACAAGCTTATGGTAGGTATTAATCTAGATAGATTGAGTGAACATTTCTTATTTGAGAGATGAGGGAGGCACTTGTACCTTTGAGAGATCTATTATGTTTCTTTTCCTTTTATCTTGTTATGTCTCTTATGTTAGTTTCTTTGCACCGAAGCATTCCGTGACTGTTGGCTGATTAGGGATAAAGGTTATTTGAGTTGATTACATATTCTTGCCTTGTTGGTTTTATGTTTTCTTGTATTGAGTTTAACTATTGGATTTCTCTTTACTGATAATTTGCCCCGAAGTGTAAATGGCTAAGTGTGGGGGAGTTGACAAACTCATTTATTTATATATTTTTTTTCATATCAATTGGATGGGTTTTTGTTACTATAATTGGTCTTTATGGAATTATTTGATTATTAATTGACTTATTGTGCCTTATATTTAATTTCTGTTACTATAATTGGTTTAATAGTGATAAAGTGATTTTGGAAAATTGATGCTACTTTATTTGTAATTTTTATTGTAGGGTACTTGGGAAAAATAGAGTTCTAAAAGATTAAGAAGTGGTGGTCCAATATAGCGCCCCCTTACTGTAGAGTACCCACCGGAATACCCGTAGGTCATCCCGATACATACACTACGATGAGGGTGCACTACGAACGATCAATT
>JANIJH010005233.1:0-12781 GCA_024520975.1 Erythroxylum areolatum | reverse complement strand
AAAAGACAATCTGCGACGTTTATTGATCATTTGTGACGTTTTTAAAACGTCGCTGAATGGGTATTTTTCTTGTAGTGGTTTTTTGGATTAGAATCAAGGTTTGCGTGAATGTATGTGTATGTTGGTGAATGGAGCTGGAGTGTTGTTTTATGATGGATGAGAGAGTTGTTTTCGGTGGATCATGTGAAGAGTGTGTAGATGGGGGTTAATGTGCACGAAAATAACAAAAATAATGGAGGCTTGCATTGGTTGGTGGAGGCTGGAAAGTGGAGGTGTGCTGCAGTCAAAAATGGTGGCTGTCTTGTTGGTTTGTTGGATGGAAGGTTGCATGCATGAGTTGGAGTTGAAAAGTGCTTGCTAGAAGAGTGGGTGAGGCTCCTCTTTTGGTGGCTAGTGCATGCTGATTTAGAAAATGGAGGCTGTAAGCATTGAAAATGGATGAAAGTGGATGGAGCTTGTTGTCTTGTGCATGAATGGACAGGAAGTTTGGTGGCTGCTTTGTCTTGTGGTACGTGAATGATGGCTGCTTTGTGAGTGGAAAGTCAATGATGAAGGCTTTTTGTGAATGAAGAGTGCATGTACATGGGCTGATTGGAATGGTTTTTTTAAAGCCAATTTCGACAATGCATAAAAATTAAATGGTGATGACTTAGAAGCTCAAATTTTATCAGTCTCTTCGTCTTTGAGTTAGCTTCGATATGAGACTTGAATCATGGGATTTTGCCATCTGAGTCAAAAGTTATAGCCAAAAAATCGTCAATAGGTCATTCTGGCGCTCTAAAATATAACGTGAATTTCGTTAATTTATTTCTCCTAAATTCCAAATCCGAAAAATCTGCAATTAGTCTCAAAAAATCCGTCAATGAGTCAAGAATTTCAGTATAAAATTTCAGAATTTTTGGCTAAACTAATCTCAAGATAAAAATCCCACAATGACTAGAGGTCAAGTCTATCAGAATCTCAAAAACAGTACAAGTCAAGTGTATTTGTTTCATTTATTAATTTTATGTCAACGGACCTCGAATAATGCTAAATTATGATAAACCAACCATAGATGAACATAAAATGAATGTAAATGACTCTGGATTAAGTCCTAAACATATATGAAAATATGAGTGTATCAATAATTAGACCTAGTTATGTTTATGTGGGAGTTTAGACAAGTTTTGATAAAGTTTTAAATCCTAATCAAGCTGTGATTCAAACATATAGTATATGTTTGGATAATAGATAACAATTGAATATATTTTGTTGAGGTGTTCACACATGTTTTGTGGCTGAACTGTGTCGTTTTGGCATGACTTGACAACTGGGTTTTTATGGTAATTATTGACAGTATTCGACAACCAATCGAATCAAGATATCATCTTGTGCATTACTGATTTTTGGGTTAAGGATTGTGTATCTGTTGCAGCCTTTTTATAGTCAATTATCTTACCTTGCTGAAGTATTGGTGTGCTATGTTTTCTCTGGTTGAGTCATTGATTGGGTAGTCAAACTGTTGAGAATTTTCTCTTTGTTTTTACGATACTTGACTGGGTGATTTAGGCATACATGTTGTGTTCTGGTTGATATCGTGTTTGTGTGTTTTTTTTAGAGTTTTGCTGCTGATTTATTTTTTGGTTTATGTATTCCTTCTATGCATCCATTCTTTATCTATTGTGCGACTTTTTGTGAACTGATTGGTTGTTAATTGAGTGGCTGCCTATAGCGGAAGTAGTGTCAGAAAATTCCACCAGTTGTTGTGGTTGTTGTGGCACCGATATTTGCTGGTTTCGGTGAAGAAACGTTTATGTGTGTTGGAAATTTGTTTGCTGATGTGTATTTGATGTTACAGTAATAATCTTCAAAGATTACAACATATTTATTGGTGAACAACTTTTCAATATTTCATTAAAAAAGTTGAAATTATTAAAGAAATTGTTTTCTTTTTTAATTGTTTTTGTTTATATTCGTTGTTATTTCAATCACTTGACTAATTTTAGTTTTATCATTTATTACTTATTCTATGATTTACAAACTTATTTTATTTAAGAGGATATTATCAATTTGAAATTACCTTCTAAATTTTTTACACAATTCACCCATTTTTGCTTTATCACCATAGATATTAGCGTTCGACCGAAAAAGACCAGTGATGTTTTCTACGTCACAATAATAAAGTTGATGTTGTCAATCCCCTTTCATATTAATAATTATAGAACTTATTTTGTGGTGCGTATTGGACTCCACTTTAAATGGCTCAACTCGCAAAAAGATAACGTAATTCTCAGTTGTTTATCCGTTAATGCTGGACCGGATGATGAGGACGCTCGGAGGAAATGGAATGGATACGTGTAGAAATCATGCGATGCATGATGAGCCTTTCGAGGATTGTGGTTGTGGCTTTCTCCTCCCTAACTCTTTTATTTGAAGTAATGACATTTTTCTTATAAATGAATAACAAATCGTGCAAAGGCAAATCCGAGAGAAATATGATACCTGGTAAAAGGTAAAATATATAAACTTTTATAATTTTATTTATTTTAAAAATATTCTTAAATTTGAAATTTTATTTAAAACATTTTGTAGTAAGATTAGATGTTTAAAATAATACCGATTAAAAAAACATAATTTTGCAATGAAGCTTTTATAATCATATTATAGATTGATTTAATGACCCATTTTTCAGAGGAGAGTGTGATTCGCTACAAGAAGGACCAACAATGTGGTGTCTGTCCCATTGTTAATTATATATCCATGTGCCAAAACTTTATAAGTAGAATAATTTTACATAAGAAACGGACTTGAATTCAATAGAATTGTCTTAGATTGAGCTTGAACTTTTTTTTACCTGGACTAACCCCAATACTTTATTATAATTTGCATATAAAAATATGACTATAATCTATTACCTTAAAATTTTAGGTTAAAAATATAATATCATGATTCCATATAAATTCATTTGCATTGGTCTAATTTCTTCTCAAACTTCTTCAAAATGTTTTATTAATATTAAAATTAGGTTGATGAAATTGGATAAACAAAAATTTATAGATTTAGGTTAAATGAATAGTGAATGATAGAATTACTCAAATGATTTTACATTAAGTTAAATTAATGAAGTATGATAAATAGAAATTCATAAATTTGAATAAGAGGAATAATACTTGTAAAGGGATTCTAATGAATTCACGTTAGCTTTAGATTTTGAATTATCGAAGAAGACAAAGGTCGATGATCTTTATTTTGGTGACGTCTTTGCAAGTGCGAACAGGAGGCCTCTAAGGGGTTCTATAATCCCTTGGCATCGAAGGAACATTTTTATTGGCTAGGGATGTCTTAGCATCGCATAGTTGAGTGGTATGCGACTTGTAAGAAGGTGAAAAGTCACGAGAATCCAACCCAAATCTTGGGTGGATGTTAGCGTGGATTGTACGTTGTTGGGACCGTGTGGAGATCAACAGTTATGCATCGATTCCATAAATGACTCATTTCATTCCGCTGAGAAGACTCAGACGCCTCACTATTGTGGACTTGTTCATAAAAGAATAATGATACAGTATAGCATTCCGCGGCCATTGTTTCAAGCAGCTCTTGTAGAGCGCTTACAATGGGTCCTTTCATGGGAGTTAGAAAACATTCACCATTAGGGGTAGTGTCTGGATTTAATCCTCTCTGATCTAACTTTATTATTTCGTGATAACGGATCAACTACTCAGTTGAAATTATCTTAGATACACTTATCCTCTTATCTTAATTTTTCACTTATAATTAAATTTGCTATATTTATCTTGTGTATCATATCACTTTAGATAATATCTTGATTTGTTTAATGCATTTTTGGTGTTTGGGAATTTGATTGGGGTTCAATCATATGAGGATGTGGTTCCTTTGAATGCGTCTTATATGCTTTTTGCTGTTGGGTTTCCATGAAACAAGTTGGGCAATTTGTGTAGAGAGGAAATTTCTATTTTTGGCAAGGGCTCAAAGGAGTTAACGTCTAATCTTTTTAGGTTTTTAATTTATAAGTTTTCTAAGATTCAGTGTATGTCTGATTTTCCTTACTTGTTGAATAGCAAATTTAATGTTAAAATGAGACTTTGCTTGCTGATTTGAGAGTTCTACTTTTGCATTTTGATTTACGGAGCTATATTAATGAAAATGTTAGAGAATTGTAAAAAGATTTAGGCTTTTTATGATTTGAATTTTTCAAGTTTTATCTTGATTTCTCTCTATAATGTGGGTTAATATGAGTTTAGATAATATGTTTTCACAAGGAATCTGCTCGTGAAATCAGATTTGCAGAGAGTGCTTTATGTGTGAAGATCTTTTTCACTTACATGGCACTGGTACGGAATTGTCGGAATGATTTGATGAACTAAAGGCCAAAAATGATAGTTGACAACGTGAACTATCTGTGCCATGAGATGGGTTGCTCTTCGCGAGATCTTGTTACTTTTCCAGCATTTTTGAGTTTTGACTTAGAAAAATGCATAAAACCTCGACATGGATTCCAAAAGTTAATTATGGAAAAGGGTTTATGTACACTTAAGTAGTTCTTTGCAAGCATTGTTATAACCAATGAAAAATGCTTCCCAGCTCGTGCATACGGAATGTATTTGACTGCTCTTAAACAATTTTTGATTGTTTGTTGCCCAGAAACCTAGCTAATCATGAAGTATCATAGATTTGCAGTTGATGTAGTGTCTCCAGCAAGTTGTTACATACTTGACGTTTTGATTAGTAATCCAGCTCCAAAAGTCGCTTATGCTACTCTTTCAAATGATGACTCATCCTAAATGTTTTTTTAATTGCTTCCGAAAGCATGTTATTCAGTTGTGATAATCATAGTATTAACCCTCATATTCTATCTAGATTAAGTTTATTCATTGAGGTGCTTCCACAACATTTCCAACTAGGGTTAAAATAAATATGGGGAGACTGATTATTGAGGCTATGATTGCAGTTGTTGGAAAACAAGAAACATCATTAGGTTTTCCATGTTTACTTACTCAATTTTTGCATGCTCAAGGTGCATCTTGTGTTGATTATGAGATCCTAGAGATTGATCGCATTGAAGACATTTTTCACGAGGATATGACTGTTCTTCAACAGCTCAAGCAACGAGTTCTTTGTTTCATTTTATCCAGTGATTCTTAGTTTCTTTTGGCATTGAACTTGCTAGTATTAATAGCTTTGCTGGTGACAGTTGATTATTGACTTGACATTAATCTTGATTTTGATTTTTCAACATCTTTTATCATAACTGTTTATTTTAGGGGGAGTTTTCAATTTTGTTATTTAGGGCGAAGATTTTGATGTGACAAATCGTGCCAAAAAAGGGGACATTATTACACTATTATATTTTAAGCATTATTTTTATTTTAATTTATTTGAGATATTTTTTGTGATAAGGAAATTGACTTGGTATAGGATTCTACTATCTTAGAATATATGAAATTAGAAGTTATGATATTTGTGGAAGGAAGCAATCTTAAAGAATTAAGAATACTAAAGAAGGTAGGATTTTATTGGAGATTAAAAAGGAGTCTATTATTGAGTTTTGCTACTGTGCGTGTGGACTTCTGAAGTTCAATTGCTAAGTGAGGCAGTCGAATATTTGTTATAGAAACACAAGCAGTCCATGAATTAATATTTTGTTGTCGTGTTTTTTGTGTGCTTCTGAGATTGATTACAATGTTCTATCTACCGACTTTTAGTGCTGCTGTGCGTAAGGGTTATGGTTTCTAAAGTATAGGGTATACAACAAACTTTTTTTTTTGGAAGACTCTCCTTAATTTTGACTTAATGAGGTTGTACATATAGGGGAGTGTTTCTTTCACTCATCTTTTTGTTTCATGTTAACTTTTATTTAATCATTTGAGATATTTTTATCTTTGCTTCAAAATTCCCTATTGAGTTAGCATAAGATGGTTGTTCGTGAACCGGAAGTGCACGGTTGTCGAAGTGAGTAATAAATTGGTAAGAACCGAGTTGTGTCCACAGGGATTATAAGAAAATTTAATTCTAAGCTAGCTAACGATATTTGAAATCTGGTTCGATGAAATTTTAGAAAATCAAAATTAATGTAAAATTAGTTCTGTAACTAATTAAGAAAAGATTGCAACAATTTACTAATTAAAAGTTTTAATGGCAAAGGGAATGACTTTCTCTTAGGGAATGATATTTTTGTCAACCTTAATATTAAATTAGCTATTTTCCACAACTGAAATATTTTACCCTTGTAGGTGAATTTTAAGAGTAATTAATCCCCTTTTCTTAAAGATGAATTAATTTATCCACCCTAGACGTCACTTAGTAATCCCTTACTTAAGTTTTCCTTAGAGTTTCTTAAGTCTTAAAACTTCAATTTTCACCTCCTAAGTTTCTTGGGTCTCCTAACTCACAAGCAAATCCTAGTCAAATTTTCCTTTTATCTTCTAGCAAAAATTCCCTTCTCCCAAAGGTGAATCGATACCAAGTCATTTTCCAATAGTCCAAATGAATAACAAATAAATCTAAGGAAAAATCAACAAGCATATGAATATTCAATCATGGATTCTAGCAAAATTTAATATTAAAGCATCATCAAAAATATCAAATCCCTAAGAGAAATTAAAGTTTTAGTCACAAATCATCATACCAAACAATCCACAAACATACAGCATAAATAAACTCATGACAGAATCAATTTAAAAATAAAGAACAAAGCTTTCCAAACTCCTTTGCATGGTTGCTTCTTTGGCGGTGAATGGATGCTGCATTGTTGGGCGAATGGAGGCTGGAACGTTGGTGAAGAACAAGATATCCAGAACTGGTGGAAGCAGCTGCATGGATGGGATTATGGGGCTTGTAAGTGGCGTGGGCTGCTACTGCTTTTGTGGGAGGTTGGAGAGAAAATCAAGGCTTGCGTTGGTTGAGAAAATTACTGGAGAGGAATTAACAAGGTGTGTAAATGATGACCCTAGCATGAAAGTGAATGGACTGCTTTTTGAATGATGCGTGGATGTGTATAAGAGCTAGAGATTGCGGCAATGAAGGCTTGAATGGAAATTGGCTGTTGGTGAAAAGGTAAGAGAGCTGTCCAGAAGTGGGGTTGCGTGAGGAATTTTAGTGTGTGTGAAGATATGGAGGGCTGAAAAATCAAAGGTGGGGGCTGGTCAAATATTTTGGCTGGAGCCTTGGTGTCTTGTGCGTTGATTGAGAGTGAAAATGGAAAAAATGCTACAGCATTGAAGTGGTGGTTGAGTCTTTTGCGTGGAATGTGGAAAATGGAGGCTGAATGGAGGCTTGTCATGTGACGTTTGGTGGCTGAATGGAATGTGAGCTGGAAAGTGGAGGTGTGGAGGCTACAATCCTTGGCTGTGTTGGTGGAGAAATGGAGGCTTGACTGGAGAAGTGCTAAGGCTTTGCCTCTTGTGCATGGATTGCTTGCGTGAAGAGTGAAAGAATTGGCTTGAACTTTTCCATGAAGGCTGCTGTTGGTGAGTGGAAAGTCAAGGATGGAGGCTACATGGGCTGGTTGGAATGTGTTTTTAAGACCAATTTCGACAATGCATAAAAATTAATTGGTGATGACTTCAAAGCTCAAATTTTATCAGTATCTTCATCTTTGAGTTAGCTTCGATATGAGAATTGAATTACGGGATTTCACCATCTGAGTCAAAAGTTATAGCCGAAACATCGTCAATAGGTCATTCTGGCGCTCCAAAATATGACGTGAATTTCGTTAATTTATTTCTCCTAAATTTCAGCTCAGAAAAATCTGCAATTGGTCCCAAAAACTCCATCAATGAGTCAAGATTTTACTTATGAAATTTCAGAATTTTTTACTTAACCGATCTCGAGATAAAAATCCCACAATGACTATAGGTCAAGTCTGCCAGAAACGCAAAAACAGTGCAATTCAAGTCTATTTGTATCATTTATGCATTTTACGTCAATGGACTTCAAATAATGCTAAAACATGATAAATCAATCATAGATGAACATAAAATGAATGTAAATGACTCTGAATTAAGTCTTAAACATATATGAAAATATGAGTGTATCAATGGTCATACTATTGGGTGTGAGATAACTTTCAAATGTGTGAGTTTGAGTGGATAGCATCAATAAGTTAGTGGTGTTGGCTCCGTAACAGCCTTGTGTAAGCCTATTGTACTTCTATAAAAGTTGATTAATTAGTGTAAGGACCCTGCAGACATAGTTTGTGTGTTCTGACCTGCGCTAACAAATTTATGGTGTTGATTTATTTACTGCGCATTTAATTTTTCTACTTGTGATCAAATTCTAAAAATCATATTTGCTATCCCAGTTGCTTTCAAATAAACAATTGTAAATCTCAATTTCAAGCAACCGTGGCAAAATAGGAATTTTGTGAAACTACCTTTGGGTTTTTCAATTAGTACCAGAGCAATGTTTTTCATGTTATTATGTGTGAGATAAGTCTCAAGGGTGTGACTATGAGTCGACAGCATTAAGGAGTGACTGGTGTCGCTTTCATAATAACCTTATGTAAGCCTATTGTACTTCAGTGTAAGTGTTGGTTTATGCCTTATAACCAATCGAATGGGATCTATTTTAGTGACAATTATTTAAAGATATTCTTTATCTTGTAAATATTTATATATATATATATGATAAAGTCCATAGGATAATTGTGCATTGCAAATGAAATTATAATGAGATTATAATTATGAGATTTACATTATATTTATGTATTATCCTACATGTTCCCAAGTCATTGGTCTACTAAGGCTTGACATTAATATAACATAAAAAGACTAGCACACATTTTGTTTTTTCTTATGAAGAAAGTAGTCGATCTCATACGCTAAATTACGGAGATATTTAAACAAACGGGTAGGTGCTTGTTAGAGAACAAATTCACTGAATAGAATCGAAATGAGAAATCCATTTGAAACTTTACTTGTATGTCTATGAAATTATCATTGTGATGATTGTATAAGTGATTCTTTGACTTGAGGTCACCAAAATTATTTTGTGTAGGAATTGTTATATTTTGATACTACTTATGACCTATTTAATTATCGGTCGATTAATTGGTAGTTATTGGATGTAGCATGAACTATATGGAGATAGTTGTGTGATCAAGATATGATTCATCACTTTAAAGTAATTAGGGAGAATGTTTTGTTGTTCTTGATTAGTATTAATTTGGAAATTCCTTGGCCAACGTGGAATGACATTTTATAAATAGTTTACAAATTTTATTAATTGAATCGATAGCTAATAGCAGAAAATTAATATGATTGGACTCAAATATAGTAGATATTAATTTCATGCTCTATGTCTGATTGGAACATTATATGATGAAATGATTGAATTATACGAAAAAAATCATACAGGCAAAGATTAGTCAAAATACTTTGACAATCTTAAATATTTGGGTGGTCATGATGCATTGTTAGATGTCAATTTTGATCTATGATTATAGATTGTTTAATTAGAAAATTAAAGATAAATTAAAAGAAGTCTTAATTTATCTAATTTTAATTCTAATTATGAATTATAATTATAATTTATAATCATTGCCAGTATATTTGAGAACCTAATGAGTCTCACATAAAGAATGAATTGAAGAAAGCAAAGTTATTTTAATCAAGTTAGACATAATTGTAAAGTTCGAGAAACTTTATGGTTAAATATGATATATTTAATAAATAAGAATCAAAATGAGATATTGAATCTAATTTAGGCATAAATGGTATTTAATTAGAATTATTTGTAATTCTAATTAAAGTTTAATTGAAATTAGAATTTAGTTTTAATTAAATTACTAAAATGTCTAAAACCTACTATAAATAGGATTAAGTTCTAATGAAGCTAATACTTCTTCTTTCATCATTTCTATAAAAGTTACAGAGTTCTCGCAATCTATTCTATGAATACCATTAGAGCCTAGGCATTTGTGCGGCAACGTGGTTAAGATGGATCGGTTTCGGAAATAATTTGAGGAATACAACAAGATAAAGATTAAGCTTCAGAATAAGGTACAAATTAAGATTTCGCTTTATTATGATTTATATTAATCATTTTATAAAATTTAAGTGATCATAGTTTTCGGGAAATCAATATACAAAAAATTTGTAATAATTCTGTTGCAGTCAGGATCAGATTTCGATCCAGTTTTCCAACAATAAGTTGATTAATTTGGGTGAACTACTTGGGTCATGTAATAAATATCAATAAAGTTGAGGAGTGTTATCAACTTATTAAGGTAATATGAATATAACTTAACTAACTAAATTAAATTATTTTAAGTTTGAATTTTACTATTATTGTATACCTTCTTAAATTATAAGAGTCGCTTTTCGATATATCTCGTATCTAATGATAGCAAACATTAATATGGTTGGAGTTCTTCGTTAGGTTTATTGTATTTTGATTGTCATATTGCAATATGTATTTCTCTAGTTTACGACCCAATTTATGGAGGAAATTCTTTATCCATAACATCTATGCTTAAAGAATTGTGACATATTTTACTTCAGCAATAAAGTGTCATACACTTTTAAAGCTTCGACCGCTATGATATGGTGCCTTTACAAAAATAGTCAACTATCTTGATGTTAATTTTTTGGAATCGATCATATCCATTCATGTGTGCATCTTTGTATCCTTTAAACACAAGTTTATCTTTATCAAAGCATAAGCCCCTCTTGGTTACACTTCTAAAGTATCAAAGTATTGACTTCAAAGGTACTCAATATTCTTTTTCTTTTTCTTCAGAATCTTCTGTTCAAGTATAGAAATTTTTTCTTCAAGATTTATATATTAGAATTTAGTGAGTCATATATAAAAAATTAAATAGGGAAATTTTAATTTAATTAAATAGGACATAATTATGAAGTTTGAAAAATTTTAGGGATTAAATATTAAATATTTATTTGATTAAGATTAAATTTTAATTATATCTAAAGTTAAATTTTAATTTTAATTAAATTTAATTATAATTAAGATTCAAAGATATCCTAATCTTTTTCTCTATAAAAGGAAAAGATATAAGGGAACTAGCATTTTGCTTAATCTATTTCAATTGTTGAATTTTTTTTCTATGGATATTGTAAGAACACTTAGACATGTTTGATTGATAATTTATTGAAAAAAAATTTTAAAATACTAAATAAGATTTATCTTTAGCTCTTTTATTTTTTAATTTATGTTTTAAATTATTTTATTAAAAATATCTGATAAAAATAATTTAATTAAGCCCGTAACTTGATATTTGATTAATTTCTTAACAATTATAACTGAAGGCATACATCCTACAAATAAATTTCCTTATAAATACTAAGCCCCTTGTATGATTTAAGGCATACATCACGAAGTTTCGTAAAAATTCTACTCTAAAACAGTTGATGAGAGTCAGACATATCTTGATGCAGTGGATGGTAGGGACCACCGTAAAAGGATATTCAACTTAGATTCATTTGCAAGTACATGCTATTTGCAATCTTCCACATCCTCTACAACTAAATCTAGTAGGCGGTCCGCATCAAATGAGAGAGTCGTTCAACTTGAAAACATAGTAGAGAGGCTGATGAAGTGCATAACCCATCTTCGTAATGAGGTAGATGAGTTAAGTGGAGGGACAGGATCTCATCACAGTAGTTAGAACATCCGCCTTCACCACCTACATAACTTCTACATAAGTGAATGTATTTAATAGTCTGCTACTCTTTAGTTTTTGTATGAATTCTTAATTTACAGTTATTTTCAAGATACTTATTCATGCACATTATAATATTTTAATTATATTACCAATCATAATAATATTTATCAATCAATGTTATATTATTTACATAAAATAAATGTACAAAAAATCAAAACATTATTAACAGAAAACTCGAGTAGGAAGTAAGAAATGACGGTTGAAATTTATCATAGCTATATTTTGCAACGGAATTACAATATTCTATCGATAAAATTTTGTGACAAATAATGCCTTTCATTGGTAAATTTAACAACGGAATGTTATATATCATAAATTTAGCAACGAATTTACAATTTACCATCGGTAAATTCATCGATAGATATTAGGAATCTGTCGTAAATTTAGCAATAGAATATTGTAAATCTATTAGTAAAATTTAATAAATTTACTACAAAAAATTCAAAATTCTGTCGTTAAATTTACCAACAAACATATAACATTTTGTTGCTAAATTCACCGATTGATTCCTTATTTCTGTCGCTAAAATTTATTTGCGGTTGTTTCTCCGCCGACTTTTTCTGTCAGTAATTTTTATCATTAAATTTATTTTTTGACATAAAATCTTTATTTTTCACCAATAATTATCTTCACTAAAACATATTTTCCTTGTAATGCTTACTTCCATGCTGGCCATGCACCATCCTCCAGCTTGCAGAGGCGCATGAATCACGCCAAGTATGTAGAGATCGCACGCACAACTCTCATAGTTTGTTATTTCAGTTAGTGCGATTTCAGAAAAATGTTTGTTAAGAAATAACAAACTCTAAAGGACATTCTGTTATTTTACTTTTTTACACACATATGTATATATGTATACAGTATACATATAATAAAAACTAATAAAACAGTCCCCAACACAATGTTATGAATACCGTACCGGGCTCGATACCGGATTGGACTCTGGAACGGAACTGTACCGGTATCGGTCGGTACTGGGTACCATTTCGGGATATTTTTTAAATTTATAAAATAGTCCCTAAACTTTTTAAAAATTGTAAAATAGTCCATATTGATATATTATACAGCTGTACTGTATACTTTACTAGTTTACTGTTTACA
>JANIJH010005208.1:0-12782 GCA_024520975.1 Erythroxylum areolatum | reverse complement strand
AATTATTAAACTACAATTATCCAAATCGATCGCAAAGCATAATATTAATCATCAGATTCTTCTTCGTTAGTTTCAACTAAGAGGATTGTTTGTCAAAAATAAAAATATTCTATGTAATACAACCATTCAAATTGTCCCATTTAAAAATATATGCAATCAAATGGCTTTATTCAATTAATCTGCTCGTTCCACTCAAACTTCACCTTTTCATACCCGTACACTGGAGTTATCGACAATTTTATGATCTCCTAAAAAAAGTAATGGCGAAAGGTAAGCTGCCTACTCAGTAAGATAACTGACCGTACCCTTAAAATTAAATAACTTAATCAATTATTTTAAAACTTAATCAAGTATTTTAAAACTTAATCAAGAAATTAAAACATACATATAATACGAATATACATAACATTACTCAATTTAATCTGAACAATTAACGAACATTTCAAAATTTTACCAAACAATGATTAACACAAATTTTAATATACAAATGTCATTTATGAATTATCACATAATTACTTAATTGTCAAGGTCCTGTTTAACCTAGTAGGCTTACATTCAATGACATAATGACTCATCTCATCATAATCTCTCACTAAGTGGAAACGTAATTAAATATATAAATATCAGCACATTATACCTCAATTTCTCAATCTCTTTTGGTATCTTGATACTACTCCAGTACTTAGTCATCGGTACAAGATATTCCCAAGATTCAAGATATTTCGGTACCACTCCGGTACCTAGCCATCAGTACAGAACATCTCCGAGACTCAGGATGCCTCAGTATCTGCTCCATGGATAGATACTACTCATTTTTGAACAACCTATCAACTTATGACCATCGAATGTAACCTATCCTAGTCAAGTCACCGATATTCATTTTTTACCAATTATTCACAACATATTACCCACCAAGCTCTATTTAATTTGCCGAATTAACAATCAATACACGTCAATATAATAACAAAATATAAACACGAAACACCTTGTAATTCATGTATGAAACCATTAATCATTAATTTAATTAATGAATAATTCAAAATATGATTTATTAATAACAAGATGGTACTTTATTTTAAGAGTAAAGTCTAAGGTTATCCTTATCTCAATTTCAAACTCATCTAATTTATAGTTCAATTTATTCCTTAATCGGATCGTTGAACCTAGACATTACAAAATTCTATTAGGCTAATTTAAAAAAATTTCAACTCAAATACACTTAATAATCCAATATTATTCTCTTTTCTAATTTATTCTTAATTATAAAAATAATATCCTTACTAACCTAACCACTCTAATTACTAAAATACTCTTCACTAATTAAAAATCCTATTTTACCCTCATTCATTTCAATTAATACCCAAAATACCCTTCTTAGAAGTAAATTCCAGATTTAGCCCTTCACTATTTGCATTTCCTATTTTGCCCTTTCATGCAAATTAAAATTTCAAAAGATACCATCTTTTTTACTCTCTCCTCTTCTCTTATTTCCTCTTCTTTTATCATTTTTCAGCCACATTTTCTCCATTTTTATCCCTTTATGCAATTTCAATTATTGTCCCAAACAACCTCAACATGCAATCTAACTATAAACTAATGTAAGATGATCAAAGTCACCAAAGAGACATAATATAACTGCTGAAATTTTTACCTAAGTGTAAGAGATTTTGAGATTGTTAACCTCCACAACTTCCTCTAATTTTTCTGCAAAATAAACCAATAAGGGAACCTATGAGGGAAGTGTTACATGCAAATGAAAGAGGGTGTTTTTAGACACACTTACCAGTTTGGAAACGAAGAGAAAGATGAATAAAGAAGGTGGTTATCATTGGTCTATCTCTATTTTTCTAACTGTTGGTTTTTTGTATGTGTTTAATGGAATATGAGCTGGGCTGTTGGGTAAATTTTATGATGGTCTTTACAGATACCCCTCTCTTAAAAGAATTTCATCCTCAAAATTAAATTAAGTACTTGAGAACCTAAATAAATGAGGATACTGACGTTGAACTTCATCCTTTGCCTCCCAAGTCGTCTCTCTTGGAGAACAATGATGATTCCACAAAACTCGCACCATCAAAATATCCCTCCTTCTTAATTTCCTAATTTGTCTATCCAATATCACTATCGGCTCCTCCTTATAAATTATCTCATTTGTAACTTCGACCTCAAGCCTCGGTATAACATGATTAGGATCCGATCAGTACTGTCTCAACATCGACATATTGAACTTATCATGAATCTGTTATAACCCTAGTGGTAATGCTATCTTTAAGCTAGCAACCTCACACGTTGTACAATTTCATATGGCTTGATATATCTTAGACTCAACTTCTCTCTCCTACCAATCCTCAAAATTCCCCTCCAAGGTGATACCCAAAGAAATATCATACCACCAACATTGTACGTCATCTCCCAATGATGTTGATCGACATATTTCTTTTGCCGATCTTGAGCTGCCTTCAATAATTGCCTTACCAACCCTATTCTCTCCATCATCTCTTGAACCAACTCTGGTCCCTCTAATAACTAGCACCCTCGATATCCCAACATATCGAATCTTTACACTGCCTGCCATATAATGCCTCAAATGGTGTCATACCGATGCTAGAGTGATAACTATTGTTATAAGCAAACTCCATCAAAGATAGATATCTATCCCAGTCACCCTTAAAGTTCAAAACACAAGCTCTCATCATATCCTCCAATATTTGAATGGTACACTTTGACTATCCATCCGACTGAGGGTGAAATGCAGTACTCAAATTCAACTTAGTCCTCAAAGTTGTCTTTAAACTCTTCCAGAATTGAGAAGTAAACCGTATATCTCGATATGATACAATAGACACTGGGACCCCGTGTATCCTCACAATCTTATCAATATACAACTTGGATAACTTATCCCATGAGTTTGTCTACTGTACAGGTAAGAAATGAAATGATTTAGTCAACCTATCCATAATCACCCAAACGGAATCATGTCTACGTCTAGTCCTCAATAATGCTACCACGAAATCCATAAAAAATTTCTCCCACTTCCATAAGGGAATGACTAAGTATCTTAATTTTCCTGCTGGTCCTTGATGCTCTGCCTTGACCTACTAACAGGTCAAACACAACAACATAAATTATGCTAGATCTTTCTTCATTGTTGGCCACCAGTAATAAGGTCTTAGGTTCTTACACATTTTTGTAGTACGAGGATGTATAACATATGATGCACTATAAACTTCCTTCAAAATCTCCTCTCACAATCCATCTACATTTAATACACAAACTCACCTCCCAATCACCAATGCTCTGCTTGCTCTTATTGAAAAATTAGTCCCCTATTATATTGCAATCTCTCTCTCATTTGCATCAGATAAAACTTGTGCCTTTCTAATCCTATCTCCCAAATTTGGTTAGATTTGTAACATCGCCAATAAACGACTTATGTAATCAATCTCCAATTTCACATCCAGTGCCCTCAACTTCACCAATGGCATCATACTATGTCCACTCAAACTAGCCTTTACGTATGAGCTTTTCCTACTTAAAACATTGACCACTACATTGGCCTTCCCCACATGGTAATCAATACTACAATCGTAATTCTTCAACAACTCGATCCATCTTCTCTGCCTTAAGTTTAACTCCCTCTGAGTTAACATATGCTTAGGGCTCTTATGATCTATAAGGATTTGGGATGTCTCCTTGTACAAATAATGTCTCCAAATCTTAAGAGCATGAATAATCACTACTAAATCCAGATCATGGGTTTGCGATCTCAATTGATGAGAGGAATAAGTTATCACCTTTCCATGCTGCATCAATAAACACCCCCAAACTTATTCTCAAAGCATCAGTATATACCTTAAAACCTCCACCACTATATGGTAGCACCAAAATTGGGCTAGAATTTAATCTCCACTTAAGCTCCTCAAAACTCTCCTGACAAATCTTCACTTAAGCTTCTCATAACTCTCCTGATATTAATTGGTCTACTCAAATTGAACTCTTTTTTTTAATAGTTTGCTTAATAGGCTAGTTATTATCGAAAATCCTTATACAAATCTTCGATAATATCTAGGAAGACTTAGAAACTCCTTATCTATAATATATTTCTAGGAAGTTCCCACTCTATAATTGCCTTGACCTTAGCAGGATCAGGGATCACTCCTTCTCAGGACACCACATGTCCAAGAAAAACTACCCGCTCCAACCAAAACTCACACTTACTCAACTTTGCATACATCTATCCCTCCTTTAGAATTTGTAACATAATCCTCAATTGTTGCTCATGCTCCTCTTTACTCCTTGAATACACCAATATATCATCAATGAATACTATCACAAATTGATCCAAGTACTCCTGAAAAGTCCTGTTCATCAATACTATGAAGGCAGTTAGTGCAGTAATCAACCTAATGGCATCACTAGGAACTCATAATGGTCATACCGAGAATGAAAAGTTGTCTTAGGAATGCTTGACTCAGCTATCCTTAACTACTAGTATACTGATCTTAAGTCAATCTTGGAAAATATGATAGCTCCCCTCAACTGATCTAAAATATCATTTATCCTCGACAATAGGTACTTGATTTTCACTGTCATCCTGTTTAGCTACCAATAATCCATGCATAGTCTCATACTACCGTCCATTTTCTTCACAAATAACACCGAAGCTCCACAAGGTGATGTGCTCAGTCTAATAAAGTCCTTTTTTCAGCAACTCCTTTGATTGTCTTTTCAACTCATTTAACTCAACATTAGTCATCCTGTAAGGTGCAATGGAAATTGATGCAACTCCAGGCACAGTCATTAATGTAAAATCTGTCTCTCGTTTAGGCAATAAACTTGGTAAATCATTTAAGAATACCTCCGAAAATTTCCTCATCGTAGGAATATCCTCTAATCTAAGACTCACCCCCCTCATATCTATAATATGAGCTAGATATGACTCACACCTATCTAATATCAACCGCCTAGCAGTTATAGCTGGGATTATATATGCTGGGACCACTCTGTGATCCCCTACAAATATCACTTTCGAGTTACTTGAAGAATCTATCATCACCTCCTTCGCATACCAATCTATTATAGCTCGATGTTGTGCTAACCAATCCATCCCGAGAATCACATTTAAATCCCTTATATCCACCACTATCAAGTCAACTGGTAGCTCCAACCCACCAATCCTCACTAACATTCCCCTCCTTATACTATTTACTATCACACAGCCTCCTATTGGTAATGATACTCTTAGGTCATATCTTAATGGACTAACCTTCTTCGAAACTCTAGAGGAAAACTCTAAAAGAAATGTAAGAATACGTAAATCTTGGGTCTACTTAAACATAGACTTTAACATCAAATAATAAAATCATACTAGAAATGAAATTATTGGTTGAGGGTGTCTCCTCTCTCGTCATATGGTATATCCTCGCTTGAGTTTGACCCTAAGTTGAGAATGTCCTACTAGTACCTGTACCCACTATTGATCCGCGTCCAACTCCTCTACCACCACCTCGACTACCAATTCTACTTGAACCTCTACCCAAATCAAAGGCTCTACTCTAACTATGTACTATTTGTTGGTGCCTCCTCTCTCGTCATATGATATATCCTTGCTTGAGTTTGACCCTAAGTTGAGGATGTCCTACTAGTCCCTGTACCTACTGTTGATCTGCGTCCAACTCCTCTACAACTACCTCGACTACCAATTCTAGTTGAATCTCTACCCAAACCAAAGGCTCTACTCTAACTATGTACTATCCCCTCTACTCAAACTCGTCCTTACTGTTGGGCAACTTCTCTATAAGTGCTCCCGCTCTCCACAAATATAACATGCCTGATTGATTCTAGTAGGTCCCCAGCATGGTTCTCTGTGAAATAATGAAATCAAATAATGAAATCATACTAGAAATGAAATTATTGATTGAGGGTGTCTCCTCTCTCGTCATATGGTATATCCTCGCTTGAGTTTGACCGTAAGTTGAGGATGTCCTACTAATACCTGTACCCACTGTTGATCCACGTCCCAATTCTACCCAAACCTCAACCCAAACCAAAGGCTTTACTCTAACTATGTACTATCCCCTCTACCCAAACTCCTCCTTACTTACTGTTGGACAACTTCTCTATAAGTGCTCCCACTCTCCACAAATATAACATGCCTGGTTGATCTAGTAGGTCTCCAACATAGTTCTCTGTGAAATCTCCCACAAGTAGTATAACTCTGAAATCCTTTGGCTCCTGAAAGATCCTCTGAACCTCTGACTAGCCCTTCTATCATATCCAACTAATGGTGAGCGTGGATGAAAACGCCACCTTTATTTCTTCAGTCTGAAGCTCTCCCAACTGAGCTATCCCCGCCTCTCTTATTAGTCGAGTTTTACGAGAACTTCCTCTATTAAGCAGACGTGATAATGCGAGGAGAATTAAGATAAAACAGCGTTTTCTCTTTCACCAAAACACAATTTCTACACAATTATTTCTATGTCCACGGATTCTCCTCGTTTTGGTTTACAAGCCCTTCCATATAAATTCAGGTTACATGGCCTATTTCAATATCAGGAAATAGCTATACAATGCGTGAAATTTGTCAAAGAATGAAAGTCTTTTTTTTTTTTTTCAAGAAACAGTCATAAGAATGCTAAAGTAGTTCAAATAACACTACTACCAAGCATCCAGACCCTATTTTCGTGTTTCAACAGACATATAAGGACCACTTTTGATTAAAGAAGTAAGCAATCCTCTTCTGAGACTGTCAAAGTGTCATCTTCTTCTGATACCCTCAAATTTTTGTATCAGCAAAGGCATTTGGAGTTCAATTTTTTGTTTCTTAACCCTGAAAAAACAACAATTACAGTCAAAAGAAATCTTACTATGGATAAAATACTCAGTCCCTGCTCAAACTAGCATCAGCATAGAAATCAACTTGAATATGTAAAAGGAAATACCGATACAGCCAAGGACGGTTCAATGGTGAAGAAATCAACTGATTTAGGTTCAAGTTGATATGATTGGACGGAAAATATGCACATGGGAGGGGAAAAGACGAAAGAGGAAAAGACATTGAATACATACATTCGCTCCGTATACTATAAACAACTCTCGCTCTAATACATGTTTGTTATCATGTCTACACTCTGAAGATGGTTTGTAGGTAAGGCTCCTAACCCAGGTGCATATTCCTTCCTTTTCAATATGGAAACATTGCACAAGTATATACTCTGATTTCTTGAATCATAAAAATATTGCATGCAACAAAATAACAGCCAGAAAACTTGCATTTTGAAGCTTTTCTATCAGACCAACTTGGAGATCATTTCGTAACAAGGAAGCACGAATCAAATGATTTTGTAATCAAAAGAAATTTATGTCACACTTGTCGGGAGCCTCATTTCCTCTTTTTATTAGATACGACGTCTCTGGACTTGTTGATATGTACTTTTTCTCTCTTAACAAAAAGACGATTGTACTTCTCTAGCACACGATCTTTCTCTTCAACCATACCTAACACATCATATGCATTTGCAACTTTCCAAACTATTGTCTTGTCCAGCGGTTTTGAATCAAAAGCCTCCAACCCCTTGAAAAGCTTTAATAGACAATAATCACTATGTTAACTTTAAAAAGAGGCAAGCTGCTTGAAAGCATTAACTAATAATGTTCAACTGAATTTTTACTTGGATTCAGTAGCCTTTCTTTAACCACTTGTGGCGGGCTGAAGAACAAATCCAACCAAAATAAAGATAACAATTGCATAAATGCAAAAGCTGAGGAAATAATCGATACAAACAACGAAAATCATCCCCAAATTTTTGTTTATCAGAAATATAATAACCATTACCTTTATCAGATGCTCCGGCATGTTGTTCCTGTTGTATATAGCCATCATGCGATTGCATAACTGCCACGAGACTGAGTGAAGATCAATACCAATCTTCTTCACCCAAAACATATGTGCTTCTTCTGCTCTGTTGTCCATATCTAGAGCTAGTATTAACTGCCCATAAGTTCCCATTGTGTTCCCTTGCCCCTTGCTTAGCATCCACTTAATTACCTAAAGCGGATCAATATAAAATCAGAAACAATCAAAGAATTAAAAATAATATCAGTGGTTAAGTAAAAGCTTAAGGAATTGAAAAGATTATCTTAAGCTAGAATCCTGAAAAATAGTGCAAAATGGCTACAATTGTCATTCTTGTCATAACTATGAGATTTGTCATGAGCTTTTGTTACTTCAGTATTCTTCTTCCATTACCAATTGGATAAAGCGTATTCCACTACCACCCTTTGCCTTTTTCACACTTGCTCTTTTTCTCCTTACTAGATATTTTCCATATGCTTAGATTGCACAAGATTACTATCATACGTGCATACCATGCGGGCTCAAAGAGAGAACAGGAGAGACAGAGAGATGATCACACCTGAATGATTCTATGCCACTGCTGTTCCTTCTCTAGAGCAATCAAAGCATTCTTAAGCAACACTATAGGAAACTTTTGCTCCCATGCAACCCAGGAATCAAGAGTACCATAAACTGCTTCTTTACTGTCCTCAAGATTAGAAAGCTGCACAAATGAAAAACCCTCATGTTACCCAAGCAAGTCTCTCTGCCCAAAATAGTAACCAGTGAAAGTACAATTCGTTTATTAAGCTCACAGTAGGAGTAATCTCCTAAATCAAATAGAAGCGCGAACTTAATAAGTAAGGGTTAAGTATTGTTATTTCAGAGTTTAGTGAACATCCAATGCCTAGTTTCTAATTGAATGATTGCAATAGCAACAATAATTATGATACTCCACAATTCTAACATCCAAATCCACACAAATACTCACAGACATATGTGTATAGACGTGCTTATTAAGTAAATCCTTGATCAAATAGATGAATTAAATTGAGTGACTGGATTGTATGATGCTTTAAACTTCTGGAGGTCTATAAATCTATACTGAAGCCACTTTGGGCACTATGTAATATACGCAAAGAGTTAGTAAACAGCAGCATCAGTTGGAATTCAAAAGCACAGAATTTAAAGCTCTCGAGAGGGAGCACTTTTGACTAGAGTAACTAGCACAGGGAATGATCATCATATAAATCATGGAAACAAGTCGATTGTCAAGGTATATTGACTTTCTAAATCATTCATCTTTGGTTTTAATTTCACTAAATTTCAGGATCCCAAAAACAGATGGGTGCTTATATAGGGATGATTTGTACTGAAGCCTTGAGAAACATTTAAAAAGAGATTTTCAATAAAATGCAAGCATTATGGGGTCAAAGCTGAACGCTTAGCACTTTGGTCACTCAAGTTGTAGCAGAGATCTGTATTTGTAAGTGAGAAATTGGCAATTTTGCAAACTTCTAGACTGACCGTTCTAAGGTGAAAGTCAACCTTAGCCCTTCCAGAAACATGCTTTCCGATTTGATTCTTCTGCTTGTCCTGAGCATCAATGTCTGAATTTTTCAACATCGATTGACGATGAAATCCTTCCTAGAACAATTTATCCAGTAAGTTTCACCAGATGAATACAAAAACACCTTAGATAAGTCCCAAAAAGGAAGATATATTTTAATAGCATAAAGATAAAGGAGAAATGGCATACCAAAAATTTTATATGGGGTTTGGCAAGTTCAACTGATGGCGTTGAAAAGTATCTATATAAGTTTGAAAATAATAAAAGGCTTTCAGTAAAGCAAACATACTCTTGCAGCAGAAATTCAAAAGGAAGATGACAACAAGATACGTGCTTCATAACTTTAACAAACCCGGGCAGGCTTAACTGGTCACTCGAGCATTATTCAAGTAAGTTTCCACAATGTTTTGGCCTATTTTTGCAAAATCTTGAAGCATGGGAAGAATATCATATGGGTAGAAAATTTGTCAAAAACAGAATCTACCTGGTCAAGCTAGATTAAGACCTTGAAACTTTGTTTCAAAGAATCCCACTATAAGTTATGAACATTTATTACTTCCTGGTCACATGAAAGAAATCTTATATTCAAGAAGGCTAAGAATATGAAAATAAGTGAGCTGTTTCAATGTATAAGAAAACCTCCATCCTCCACTACAACTTGCACCAAGTTTACTCAAATTCAAGTTTTACGGAACCTAACGCTTTAAGAAAACATACAATTTGCCCACATAGATGCAAACAGCTTCATCACCAACAAGGCAACAACTATTTCACTTTTTTGCTTCAAAGAAAAACCCACTGCTTAAAAGTTCTACTACATAAACATGAAATAAACCTGAATTTTTTGAACCCATTAATCAGATAAGCCAAAAGCAATAGAGGTCAAGCAACAAACTTGTGCATTTTCTAGGAATACCTTCACCGAAGACACTCTTTGGAGCGTTATAGCTAGAAAGTTGAGATTGTGCCATTGTACCGTATCTTGAAATAAACCGTTCAATCCCAACCACTCTAGCTCGACTTAACTGACTGAGCTGTATACTGTAATCAGTTAAATACATAATCAAAATGAAGACTTTAAAGGGTAAGTGCTTAATGCTGACAAGAGAAGACATAGCCGGTGATCTCCACATTGCTGAGGACTGCGAATAAAGCCGGCGCGGAACTTAAATAGCAAATTTCCTTGCTGATACCATCAAAGAAAGAAACCATGCAAATATAATGAACTTATTCTCATCTGTATGATCCAAAGGCAGAGCATAAACTAATCAAAGATACAAACTTGCAAGCGAAGTGGGCTCTTCAACGGCACACCCAACTCAACGTTTCATCTTTATACTTATCATCGTTCGCACACATAAAAAGAGCTAAATTTGAGCTACAATTACACAAAAAGAGCATAAACAAAACACAACACAATACCTTAATGAGAACAAGGTGAGAGCTTGGAGCCCGAGATTGGCACAAAAAGCAAGAATTGCGACTTGGGCATTTTAGTTTTTCAGTTCAGTTGAACTTTTATAGTTCATTACACAGGAAGTTGACGGTGGCATGGAGGAATTCGTTTCGGAAACCAGAAGAGCTTAAACAGTAGAAAATGGAGGAATCACATACAGCTGTTAATGAAATTAGGTTATTTTTATATGCTTCAATGTATTTTCTATTAAAATTTGTTTTTTGTAACCGATTAAGATAAACAATTTCTTTAACTTTATAATTAATTTTTATGCAAAACATGTCTTAATAATAAACAAATAATATAAAACCAGAAATTAGAAACTGTAATAATTTATTTATTTGAATAAAACGAGTATTTTTTGACGAATCTTTTACTGAATTTTGTTATCGAAGAATAAGTTTTAAAATAATTTTTATTAACTAAGAGGATTATATATAGTTTAGAATAATTTAGTTTCTAAAATTTTTATTAATATATTTTTGTATTTTAGTCCTATGAATTATAAGTAAAAATAAATGTTTGTTTCTATTCATTTATTATTTTGTTTTTGTTTTTAAATTTAGTAAAAATATTTATTTGTCTGAATTTTTATTTTATATTTTTATTTTAGACATGAACAATTGCTAATTGTTTTTAAATTTAGTAAAAATATTTAATTGTTTGATTTTTGCAGCTGAGTTTTGTTGATGTGTGCGGGAATCTTTGATGGCTTTCTTATCATTCATAGGGTGTTAGTTTTGTGTTTGCTGATTATGAGTTATGGTAAGAGAAAATTCTAGAAATTGCAACTGCTATTTTTAGTTGATAGTGTGATATTTGTTGAGTAGATTGAGTATTAATTGGGTATATTTTTTGTGGTTGTCGATAGTAATGTTTGTATAGAAAAAATTCGAGCAACCGTCTTGAATTTTACAGCTTTGATATTTGCAACGTTTCAGTGAAGAAATATTTATGTTTCTCAATGAACAACTTTCTGATCTTTCTTTGAAAAAGTTAGAATTATTTGAGAAGTTGTTTATTTTTTGTCTCAAGTGTTTTTATTTACATTCTTTATTGTTTAATCACTTGAGATGTTTATTTTGTAATATTATCATTAAATGTTATTGAAAAAATTCTATGTTGAGGTTAATATGAAACGATTATACTATTTAGTGTAATTTACTTTCACAAGTAGTAAAAACGAGAGATAATGTTAGTTCAGTAAAACTTTATATAAAATTATTGTCACTAATAAAAGTATTAAATTAGGTGAAAATCTCACAGACATAAACAAAATATATCGAATTGTGTTAATAAATTTTGATATTAATTTATTTTATGTTTAATTTTTCTGTTTTTATTTATATTAGATATAAGCCGAATTAGAAATTTTGTGAAACTACTACATCTTTTTGAATTTTCAACCATGAATAAAAAAGGCGAAGAAACCAAAGCTGTTAACAGTAACACTGCATCCATTTTATTCCTCAACGAAAAGAGCCTCATCAGACCTTCCATCAAGCGTTGCATAAACCATTAATTCATTTTAGCAACCCGAAACATCTCTCAATAACATTTCTGGCCTTGGAGTGCTTCATGTTAAAATATTCTTGTGGTGTCCGTGGACGATGACCATGAAATTCATTAAGGTGATACCGTTGACCTCGAAATGGAGCCAAAAACCCCTCAGCATTGCAGTAACCAGAGTCCACCAAATAATAACAACCTTCACAAGTATACATACATTAGAGTTTGAATGAAGTTTTTAATATATACATATGTGTGTGAAGTACTTATACCTCGAGGAACTTTAAGTCCATCAGGTCTATTGATAGCGTCACGAAGTACACGACCATCATGTGCCGAACCCTCCCAACCAGGCAAAACATATATGAATTGCATATTTGGACAACACACACCCAACACATTTGTTGCGATAT
>JANIJH010005152.1:0-12788 GCA_024520975.1 Erythroxylum areolatum | reverse complement strand
CTTACATCAGACTCCTTGATTCTGAGTTGATGATAGCCTGACCTGAGATCAATCTTAGAAAAGACCCTTGCTCCCTGTAGCTGGTCAAACAGATCATCAATCCGAGGTAGAGGGTACTTGTTTTTGATGGTCACTTTGTTGAGTCTCCAGTAATCTATACATATCTGCCATGTTTCATCCTTCTTCTTAATAAACAAACCGGCGCTCCCCAAGGTAACGAACTTGGTCTTATGTACCCCTTCCCTATCAGTTCCTCCAACTGTTCCTTAAGCTCTTCAGCTCAACTGGAGCCATTCTATAAGGTGGTATAGAGATGGGTGTGGTTCCGGGAATCAAGTCGATGGCAAACTCGATTTCCCTCATCGGTGGCAAACCAGGTAAATCTTCTGGAAACACGTTTGGAAATTCCCTCAAAATTGGAAAGTCCTCTAACCTCAAAGGCTTCACACCCCGTTTCCATCATTCTGTCAGCCAACGAGGCCGAAATAATCCTTGGTGATGGTGTTTTCCTGTCCCCCCTGAAAATCACCTTCTCACCATTGCCCAGGTCAAACTCCACCTCTTTAAGGCTACAATCTAACTTTGTATGATACTTCTCCATAGGATCCATTCCCAGTATGACATCTAGCCCTTTTAGGTTTAGAGGTAGTAAGTCCACTACCAGTTGAGCACCCTCGATGAAGAGCCCACAATCCCTAAAAACTTGACTTATAATCACATTCTTCTCTAGAGGAGTACTAACAATTAAAGGACTATCCAATGGCCTTAGATCAACATCATGTGCTGTCATGCTTGCAGAAACAAATGAATGCGTGGAACCAGAATCAATCAAAACATATACTTCATAATTAAATAATCGAGCCATACCTGTGATAACTTTAGGTGCGGCTGCAGCTTACACTTTAGTCATGGCAAATACTCTATCTTGTGTCTAACTCCTTGGCCTCCCTAGAGGAACAATCTTCTTTGTAGCTCCAGAATGGCCCACCTTTGTGACTGGTCTAGTTCCCGCTGTTTCTGCTCTCCTTGGGGCTGGCAACTGGGACCCCTCTTGCCTTGTTAGTTGGGGACAGTCTCTGATCAAGTGTCCCTTCTCTTCGCATTGGAAACATGCTCCAAGTAACTTGAAACACTCTCCCCTGTGGAGCTTCCCACAAATGCTCTCACATTAGGGGTTCAAGTTCCTGATCTTCTCCACCATGCTATTACCTCCCGCAGTAGAGGCTTACACTGAAGCTGCCCTTGGATGCTTGTGCCCAGTAGGGGCACTACTCCCCACCTCACTCTGCGTGTGGAAACTCTTCCTACCCCTCTTAGGCATTTAAGTACTCGCCCCTTTCTTGGAAAACTGTTCCCTATTCTTCCTCTTTTTGCTTACTTCACTTTTGATATTCTCCAGCATCTCAGCCTAGAGTACAGCATCTACCAGTTGTTGGTAGTTACAGAAGTTGTGGATCATAATTTTCTCCTTGATCCCTAGATGAAGACCTCCCTCAAATTTGCGGCACTTATCCTCTTTATTATAAACAATGTTGGTAGCATACCGGGATAGCTGGGTAAACTTCAGCTCATATTCACTCACACTCATATCCCTTTGTGTAAGATTCAGAAACTCTCTGGCCTTCTCCTAGATATAGACTATCGAGAAGTATTTCCTCCTGAAGGCTTTCAAAAAGTCTCTCCATGACAACACTGGAGGTATATCCTCACTGTGGGGTATTGATTCACACCAATGAAGTGCATCTCCCTGTAGCAAGCTCACTGTATAATCTAACTTCTCCTCATCCGAGCACTTCATCTAAATCAGAACCCTCTTGGTCCTGTTCAACCAGGCTTCAGCCTCTTCAGGATTTATAGTCCCATTCAAGTCTACAGCTCCATACTTGCGGAGCTTAACATACTGGCCACTCCTCTCCCCTGGAGCCTGCATCGGAACTTGTAACCCTTGGCCTATGGCATATGTGAAGGCCTGGGAAAAGGCCTAAAAGAACTGCTGGTCCATAGATGGCATAAGAGGAGGAGGCGGTGGCACTTCATGCTACACATTAGGTGCCTCAAAATCAGGAGTAGGGTGTGTCCCAGCATCTTGCGGGACATGGGATTCATCTGTACTCCCTTGGCGAGAGCCAGATCGAGTTAGAGCTCCTCTAGTTCTCCTTCGAGGCGACATTTATCACTCCTTAAATATAAGATCAGTGAAAACCTTTAGTTTATGTAAAACAATTTCAAATCATATAAAACAACTTAAAAGCCATGCACTTTGTTTACTAAAAAAAATAATGCTTGTTCATTTCATGTCTTAGACTACCCACCAAAAGCCTAGGATACTCCTAAACCTAGTAGCTCTGATACCATAAGTGTAGGACACCCTGCCCTTGAGGATCACGAGCCCGATGATCTAAGAGACATCTGGACATGTGTCCCGCATGGGTGGCGTGCCCCCACTAGGAAGACTTACTTTTACTATTTTCGAACAGACGTTGACCTTAATCATTTTACACAGCCTTGGGAAAAATAGCATAACTGACATTAGGATTATCAGGTTAAGATCCTTTTAGGAAGATTCCAAAGAAGACTTGGAAACCTACAACTTTGAGGAGGACCCTAAGGTCGGATTCTATCCTCTGTAAAGGGTTAGAAATGGAACAGAAGATAGGGGAGGCGAAAGACAGAAGAAGCAAAAGACAAAAGAAGCAAAATACAGACGAAGCAAAACACAGAAGAAGATGACATCATCACAGAAGAAATACAGAAGGATATGACGTCATCATAGAAGAAGCAAAAAGGTAAAAGAAGTAAAACACAGAAGAAGCAAAAGATAGAAGATGCAAAAAGGAAAAAGAAGCAAAAAGGTAGAAGAAGTGAAAAGCCAGAAGAAGCAAAACACAGAGGAAGCAAAAAGGTAGAAGAAGCAAAACACATAAGAAGCGAAAGGCAGAAGGAGAGAAAAACAGAAGGAGCAAAAAGACAAAAGGAGCAAAACACAGAAGAAGTAAAACACAGAGGAAGACATGTCAGCAAAACACAGAAGAAGACGCGTCAACAAAACACGGAAGAAGACGTGTCAGCAAACACAGAAGAAGCAAAACCTAGAAGGAGCAAAACACAGAAGAAAGAAAACTTAGAAGAAGCGAAACTTAGAAGGAACAAAACACAAAAGGAGCAAAACACTGGAGGAACAAAACACAAAAGGAGCTCATGAACAGTAACAAAGAAGAAGTTCATAAACAGTAACACAGAAGGAGTGAAACTAAGAAGAAGCAAAACACAAGTGATACAAAACAAAAAAGAAGATGATGTCATCATAGAAGAAACAAAAAGACAGAAGATACAACTCCTCTCTTGCACCTCTTCCCTTATAAGGACCCTGACTTTCAGCTCAGACGTCCCAAAATTTTCATGCTAACTTCCGTTGGAAAGATGCCAGAAAGATTTACAACTAACTATAAGACACATTTGCCTAAATTAGCTTAGGTTAACCCAAATTTTTCCCTGAAGTTAGAAAGCGAAGTTTCCTTTATGAAGCTTGAAAATTTTCAACGTATAAACTTGGGAGAGTCATAAGTAAATATGCAAACATATTCCATTTGCATCAAAAGATAGAAAGTTTTACAAAGCTTTAGTGGGCATTTTAAGTTGCAAAAACATTAATACATTGACATCCCAAAATACAAAAGATACATGATTTGCTCAAAATGCAACTAAAGCCCTGCTTTACAAACTTGGTTCAAAATACAAAATAATCAAAATTAGGACCTACTTGATATCCTGCTCATCACCTGAATGTGTGGGAGGAGATTGGGGGGTGAGCTTAAAGCCCGTGGGTAATAATCTTATAATCAGTAACAAGCAAAAATCATTGAATAATCATCTTCATTGCAAGAACTCACATTAATGGATAACATAGATACATCACTACTGTCAACGTATCATGAACACACCAGACACATCAAATTGGTTCGGGTGGATCCAAAACAAAATGTACTACGCATTTTCGCATAACTGTCTTGTGTAGCTATGAATTTATGGGAGTCCATGAAGGAGCTCCATGCCACTAGCGGGCAGCGGGAGAAGCCTTTAGACAAGTGCAATTGACATACTTAGGGGATCACCACGAACCCACATAACAAGTAATTTCATGACTTGCAGACTTGTTGCCCAAAATAGCACTATATCAAAAACTTGGTTGTTCATAACATGATATCTTTTCCAAATCATTTCATTTTTCATTTACGAAATTGATGCACAGAATATGCATCACTTTCTCAAAGCATTTAAAGAACAATTAGATGCGCAGTTGGAAGTAGTTGAAAACATTTATTTCACTTTTCTTGAAAGAAGACATTTATGGCTTATTAGCCAATTATAAAAATGTAACCCACCTTGAATTTCTTATTGATAATTTGCTCATGCGAGCCTCTCTTCTTGCTCCTCTTATCCTTCTTGATTCCCTTTTTAACATCAATAAATCCCCAAATCAGATGAGATTTTCAGATGAGAAACCAAAGAAGCTAAAGTATAAATTGATCCTAGAACTCTGAAACCCATGCATTTTCTAAGCTCTTGAAACCAAAACCCCTTCCAAAAATTCGAAGCCTTAAAAGGCTCTTACCTCAAATCTTCTCTAAATGAAGAAATGCTTAGTTCAAAAGAAGGCTCTTATCTTGCTCTATATTTTTCCCTTCTCGATTACTCTCAAAATCTCCTTTGAAGGTTGAGAAAAATCAAGACCTAGCTCAAAACTCTTTTCTCCCTCTAAGGCCATGACACTCTCTCTACCTTCTTTCTTACTTTTGTGCTTTCTCTATTATGTTCTTCCTCAGTACGTTTTTGGCTTTTAAAATGCAAGCCAATAAATTCCTTTTCCCATTTTGTCCCTCCTTCAAAGGCCTAAAGCCTTCCTACTTAAGGGATCTCCCCAAAATACCCTTATGCAACTTATCCCTTTAACTTTAATCCAATTCATCTATGTAACATAATCTCATTAACATAAACAGGCTATTTAATTCCAACATACTCTAATCTAGCAAGATCCCAAAATTTACCTAATCATGCTCATTTATCAAGAAAAAAATTTGGGGGCCAATAGTCGCCAAAGGATTAAGAAAGTTATTTTGTTTTTAAGAATTAAAAGAGAGTTATTTAAGCATTTAGTGACGATTTTAAAAATTCACTTGATCATTTTATAACTAAACATCATATTCATAAAATTCCAATTTAATATTATTGACAATGTTTCTAAGTATAATAATAAATTTAGCTGATAACAATCTCATTTCAAAAGTTTATAAAACCATAAAATCAAAATTAGTTAATATTACATAGATTTATACCTTTTATTTTCTCTTTTAAAATATATAATTTGACTACTTTATATGGTGTCACAAATTTTGAATAATTTTAACATGAAGTTTGTAATTCTTGTTAAATTAAATATTATTCTCTATTAGTTCTATTTATATATTATATTTATTATTTATTAATATTTAATATTTAATTACCATTTTAACTATATTGCAATTATTTTTAAGTATGTTGTAACTAATATAATGATATATGAATGTATAGATAATAGATAAATTTTCTCATATCTTAGTTATCATAGTATCCTATTTAAACATATTACTCTATTCATTATATATAAATTCTATATCATCTTATATAATTTCTATATATATATATATATTTAAGAATTTAATGTATATGATAAGATTTGGTGATGATTTTAAGCCTCACCCTTTAGTGACGATTTAGTCCTCAATCACCGCAAAAGGGTTAGCCTTCTATGATGCTTTTCCTACATCATCACAATAGGAAAATCATTGGCAACAAATACCTATATTCTTCTTCCCCACCTTAATTCTTCCACCTTATATACTATCTATACATTTTTATATTAAGATACAAATACCTAGAAGGATGTCATCTAAGTCCCTTAATTTAATTTAGTCAACTTGAATTCAAAGTTGCAGCTTCCAAGTAAGTTGCAAAAATTGTTAAATTAATTAACAGGGAAAGTTAGCTAAACCCACTCTTTTCCTTGTAATTAATTTTTGGGGCAATGCAATAGGTATGTTTTGAGTAGGAAAAGGAAATGAAAATGATTAATATGTTCACATATGTCTGTTATTTGGGTTTGTTTTCCAATTCAAGTCGGTAAATCAAAAGAGGTTTGTGAATTTAGTCTTACCTCTCAAAATTGTTTAAGTCTAGTAGGAAACTGAAGAATAAACCTTTCTCGCTTTAGTTGGTTGATGAACCAATTAACACAATTTCCAAATGTCACCTGAATTCTTGAAAAAGACTTAGTACAACTAGCTAGTGGTGAATAATTCAACTAACACTATTGCTTTCATAAGGAAAAAGAGAAGCACTACCCAAAAAGTTTTCCTTATTAATTAACATAAACAACTAAAAACACGTAAATGTAGAACTAGGTCACTTTTTTACCAAACAACATGAATCTATGTTAATGCATTGTCTAGTTTTGACTTATAAGGTAGGATAATTAAGAGTAACTTAAAGAATTCGTGTAAGATGAAGGTAGGAAACACGATGTCTCATTAGAAACGGTCCACTAAATACTTAAAAAGAGTGAAGAGATATATGCAATTTGTAAAAGATCAAATGGGTTTAGAATATGAAATTCGTTGTCCGTGAATAGATTGTTTAAAATTCCACATTCAAAGTCAAGATGTGATATATAATCACTTGCTAATCCAAGGCATAAATTTTATACTCCATGGATTTATCATATCAAGCTGTCTTAAGCAAGTAATGCTAAAAATATTGATATAAGTGATGATAGTAGTAACAATAATGATGTAGATGATAGTGATATTAATGACGATTGTGATGATAAGATTGGAGATGATAGTGATATTAATGACCATGGTGATGACAGAATTAGAGATGATAATGATATTAATGACAATGGTGATGATAGGATTAGAGAGATCTTAGAGGATTTGGAGAATTATACAAAGATTATGAATGATACAGGTGATGCGTATTATCGATGATTAACTTATGATAATGCGTATTGTTGATGTTTAACTTATTTCAATGCGTATTGTTAATGATTGGCTTATGTTAATGCATATTGTCGATGGTTGACTTATGTGCATATGTATTGTCGATAGTTGACTTATGTTAATATGTATTGTTGATGGTTGAATTATGTTAATGCGTATTGTTGATGGTTGACTTATGTTAATGCGTATTGTTTATGGTTGGCTTATGTTAATGTGTATTGTTGATGGCTGACTTATGTTAATGCGTATTGTTGATGGTTGACTTATGTTAATGCATACTATTGATGGCTGACTTATGCTAATATATATTGTTAATGATTGATTTATGTTAATGCGTATTGTTGATGGTTGACTTATGTTAATGCGATTAATGCTAACGATTAAATGTAAGTTGATAATGATGATTGAATATATTGTAATGTTACTAAAACTTATGTTTTTTTTATAGATATACAATATAATGGCACCTAGTAGAAATAAAGGGAAAAAGGTGGTAGGTATGATAATTGTAGACCAGAGAGATCTACAACTTCAACCAAATCAATCAATTGGTGTCATCAATTCAATTCTTAGCCACCAATGAAATTAGTCATACAAAACTTCATTCTACCTCAACCATAGTAAATCGAATAGTGCAGACGGATCTATAGGTTTGTTAACCTTTAACACCTACAAATAGAATTATGCTCAAATATATATTTAGATATTTTAATACTTACTTATTATTATCGATTTATTGTCAGGTTCCAATTTTAATATTATAAAAAGATGTGCAGTTAAAACTAGGGGTTGTAAATTGCAACGAGTGAATGTTGCAATGAATAGCAAGTTATCAATACAAATTGATACTCAACAAGCTTATCCTGTAGATAAGATTCAATCTACAAAATTGTCAAGTGAGATGGGGATTATTGTAAAAACAAATTTTCCTTATTTGAAGCTTGTTAAGGACTTAAAGGGAGACAACTTGCTTGAAAATGTTTTAGACAAAGTTGTAGTAATTTTTCAATATATTTAACTATATGCAATATTGTTTCAATTATTTTAAGATTAACCACACTGTTCACAATTGAAATTGAATATTGTCGATATCAAGAACTCTGATGTTTTAAACTACATGACTTCATTATTGAAACAAAGGACCAGGGATTACCGTTATAAGTTGCATCGGTATTATAAATCTTTTCGTTCTGATGCAGAGGCATAGAGACATATTCCCTAACGAATGTCTCAAGAAAATTGGAATAATTTATGTTACTATTAGGCTGACCTTAAAGTTCAGGTTTGTTTTCTTTTCCTTCCCATTTGCTTCCATTCATCTTGTTAGATGATTTAATGACTACCTAATATTTTTCCTTTATTTAGGATAATTATGAGAAGGTGAAGATTAATATAGGAAAAATGAAAACACCTCACAATCAAAGGTCTAAATGATTTGTAATCATCCGAAATGAATATATACAATCTTTGTTTACAAGTTATAATTATATCAATAAACATTATATTGTCTATTTTGACTTATGTTTTTCTTTCATAAAATAAAGTGAGAAGGAACTACATGGACAAGAGTGTAATAGGATCACATTATGCAAAGTCATTCACTATAAAGAAAGTAAAAGGTGGATGCCAAAATAAGTGGAAAATAACTATATAAGCATAAAAATTTGTTTAATATTTAAGTTTATTTATTAATGTAGTAGTAAGCAATAATATTTGGATTGAATATTGGTTTTATATTTTTAATTTTAGAATAAGATGAGAGTCGTTAGAGAAATCATTGTTTGATGGGAATGAGGTCAATGACATTTGTAATACCATGTTTGGTACACATTTTGGCCACGTCAAAGGTCTTGGCTTTAGCCCTAAGCCAAATGTTTCAACCTTATCACATAAAATAGCCATTCATCAACTTTAAGAGGACAACACAATGCTTAAGGCTAAATTACAACATATTCGAGCAAAATTAGCCAAACATGAAAAGTTATTTAGAAAAATAACTTATCCAAAGTGAATGTTATTAATTACATCTCTTATAATGTTTTTCAATTCTTATTTGTATTATAATTTAAATTTAACAATTTTTCTCAAATTACATAATTGATGAAGATGCAACTGCTGAGTGATTATGTCATGAATGGTAAAGTTATATGATGTTTTCTTTAATTAAAACCTATTGTTTCAATACTTACAATATTTTTAGTATATTTTAACTAAACTTTTTATATTATTAGAATTTTTATCGACATGGACAAACTTAGTTTGTTGTTCCTGGTATATTGTAATACTTTTGTAATCTCAGAATTTATAATTTGTAAACTAGTCTTTGAATTTTTTATTGTTTATAACAATTGTTGAACTTGTAATTAAAATCTTGTATACAAAGAATATTGTTTTTGTTGTTATAATTTAATAGCATTTTACTTTTTATATACAATGCTTCAAATTATCAATTATTTTTGTATAATTTTATAATAAATTAACAATAAAAAATATATCGATACATTATATACAATACTGTGGATTAAAAATGCAACAACAACTGATACTGTATCAAGTTATAGCATAAGCATCTCACACATAATTGATTTCAGAACATAATATGATTTATTATTGAAAACACTTCGCAATGCTAATGTCAATCACTTCAATAGCATAATAAAGCATACAGAAAATAGAACTGATTATCAAAATAGGGTGTTGACCCATCAGATCATAATATGATTTGCTTCGTATCAAAACTTAACATTGATCAAAAATACAAAACGAATTAGAATATTAATCTATGAATAGAAGTGGGTAACGAGACTCATATAGGAGATACTGTGATTGGTATCATAAATCAGGAGAGACTTATGTCTCAATAATAGGAGACACGAAAGTATCAATAGCAAATAACACCGAAGTGTCAGTAATAAGAGACATCGAAGTGTCAATTGTAACATCCTGTTACTTGACTTAGGGTTAAAATGGTGTTTATTGGAGATTAAAAAGAAATTAGGAAGCATAATTCATGTTCATGTATCATTATATATTCACACATATACGAATATTTATTTTGATACATTAAAAAAAATTAGACATGCATTCATTGACATTTTTCAAGTATAATTGATTTATAAATGTAATTAAAATGTGAATTGAGAGTTATTTGCGTTAAAAATTTTGTTTGGAGACCATTAGCATTATTTCAAAATTTTTGGTGAATTTGAGGTACATTTGGGCTAGGAGAAATGCCAAGTGGTATGATAAATTGATACATGAAATATTTAGAAGATTTAGCCTATAATTGAGTTATACTTGGCATAGTTAAATTGGTGACAAATGGACTAAGAATTAATTGACAAGTGGATCAATCATTATGTGACAAATGGGCTGGTAAGTTGATGATAAATGGCATATTTGATTAATGGACAAGTGACTTAGTTAATTGGAGACATTTGGCAGCACCTATGCTTGATAAGTGCTGAACATGTCATAAGACATATGGCCATTCCTTTACTTGACACCTAACACCTTAGGTGTAAGTTTCAATAGGAGCAACTCCAACTATGGTCATTTCTCTCTCACACACCACCGAAGCACTCTTCCTTGCACCTCCCTATATTTGTTTATGTTCATGTCTGATTGTTTCACCAAAATTCATGCTTCACCCTCATAAAGTTAAGTAGAGAATCAGAATATAGTTGTCATATTGTCCTAGCTGAAATCCTTCCAAGTTCCACCTTGAATGAGTGATGCTTGTTCATGTTTGGAGTACTGATTTAGAGTGACTTTTGAGCTGGGATTAGAACTAAAAAGGTAAGTAAAAGATTAGTGTTTATGGAATGTTATAATAGAGAATTGATGATGATGAATTAGGAGGAATTCCATAAGATTTTAATGATTGATTATGCTGGAATATGTGAGCTGTATTGTTTTCATGGAACATGCTTTAGTATTTTGATTATATCTTGAACTCTATATATCTAAATACATTGCTTCTTGATTTAGGTTAAATTAAAGACATATGGCTACAATGTTCTTGGAGAAGTTGAATATTAATTCTATCTCTAGAAATTTCAAAATCTGGTAGGAAATCAAGTTAGGAGTTCTGTTATAGTTTGAAAATAGTCTGAAATCTTTTGAGTATAAGTTTCTATATTCTGAATCAAATTGTATGATTTTTGTGCTATTAGAAACTGGAAACATATTGGAACAATTGTCTAGAAGAAAGTGTTAATGAAATACAACATTTTCCTAGTCATAATGATCATGCAAAGTTTTCCCGAATGGGGGTGTTAGGATGAAAATGCTGAGGTGTGCTGGAATTTGATAACTGGAATGTTTTTACTGAAAATGCTTATGTATTATAGCTATATTTTGATCTGTATATTTACAAATGAAATGATTCCTAATTTAAATTGAACTAGAGACATTTGGCTACAAATGTTAAGAAGAAATTAAAATTTAATTCTGTCCTTAAGGGTCTTGAAATTAAGTTTGAAAGTAAGTCTTAGATTAGGCAGTAGCACTACCAGGGACAGAAATCAGGTCCTATTGTTATCGAAAAAAATGTATTGATATAAGCTGAATTATACTGAGGTGTCTTCACCAAAGTTGTAGCTTATTATCTTAGCTTTAAATTGGTATAAATTTTGCAATTTTTGGATACTAGAATTGAGAGATATAAGGTGTACAACTTGAATGCATAATCATGCATTAACCAAACTTTTAAATGTGCATAGTTTGTGGTATTTTGAGCATAACTCATAGAATAATGAACCAAATTGAATGATATTAGTATCAATAGAGACTTAAGACATAGGAGAATAATTTTTTAGAAGGAAGTGTTACCAAATTCCTTCACTTTCCTAATGAAATTAATTGTGAAAAATGGACCCGAAAGTGTACTTTTAAACAAATATGAGTTGATCAATGGAATGTGGATATCTGAATGATTTTTGTAACAAAATAAATGATAAGAAACCCAAAATTGTCATGAACATGCATTGTACATAGTTAGTATACATGAATGTGCATTAATGAATACAAAATTATGCAATATTGTGATATGTGTATTTATTGTATGAATAGAGGAGCACATTGAACGACAACATCCAGACATTGTTGAGACTTCAAGGCAATAGCTGTTTGGAGCATACTATGAATAACCTAAGATGGTCTCACCATATTGTTTTGTACATTATTGTACTCTATTGCGATCTTATTGAATTGTACTGAGTTGTGTTGATTGTGTACTAGATTCCAAACAATATTTTTCCAAGGCGTTTTGATGAATGAGAATGATATTGGAAGAGCTACTTGAATGTGAATGTGTCTGCCTAAATAACTTTCTGATTCTCAACTGAAAGGTTGAATGTTGGACCTAGTCCGATGACCACTGCTACTGTGACCATTACTGTAATTGATACTGTGACTGATATACTATTATATTGCATGCAAATGAAAGTGATTGAATTAATGACTGAGTTGTGGCATGCACTTCATTCCAATGCATGTAATATAAAGGAGTTGTGACTGATGTGGCTACTGATACTATAACTGATATGAGCTTTAAACTCCTACATATGTGGTTTAAGCCTATGGCTTGCTGTGATCAATGAATCACTGATTGACCGACTGAGCCTGACCGCGCGTCGTAACACTAGTCAAAATAAAATAACTAGACTACTACTGAAGCAGTGATAAGTCTAGGTCGATCCCACAGAGAGTGTGTGTAAAGTTTATGAAATGAAATTAATCGGTGTTTACACT
>JANIJH010005117.1:0-12790 GCA_024520975.1 Erythroxylum areolatum | reverse complement strand
TATACATGTTTTGAATGAATATTTGTGAAATATATGATTTGTATATATGACCTGGGTGAAATCATCAATGATGGTTCGTTAATTGAGTTCGCAAAACTCATAAAAATTGCATCGTAGTTTTTTAGGTTCATAGGAGTTATCTAATTAGACCAATTGGAGTTCAGCCACTGCAAATGGGTATAAGTTAGGAATCAAGATTAGTTTGCACCTGCATTTGTCTTCAGTGATTTTATTTTTGAATTATGTTCCACAAGAATTGTACTAAGTGTATGTTTATGGTTTGGTAATGAAATGAATTATGATTGTAAGTATTTTATATCTGAAATGGGTCAAGTGACTATTGTAATACTTGTGAATGGAAATGTTTAAAAATTAAGCAGGCCTAATTTGATTAATGATTTTTACATACGTGTACATTGTTTTTATGAAATAAAAATTTGTAATGAGTTTTAACGGAATGACTGTTCTAGCATGCCATCCTTATAGGGTACGTACTCGGATATCGCCATGGATGTCGTGTACATGTCCTTTGAGAGTGGAGTGCTACATTTTGGTATCAGAGCCCAAATTTAGTATCTTATATGGGCATACATATGTGTCAAGTTACATGCATTTCAGCCATGTCATAGTAGGTAGTAGCAATTGATCCCTAGTCTGAGTTACATTTATATGTGTCACATATATGAGCATTTGTTAAGTGTTTGAGTTAATGGAAGTAGTGGGAAGAATAATGATCTATCCGAATATGAGAAAATGAAAGTTTGTGGATATTTCGAAATGGAAAATAGTATACGGTTAGATATGACAAATAATGATGTAGTGTATTTGTATTGGTGGATGTATTATAGAATACGATATCAATATTGTATTGTGGTAATTTGTCCACGAATGTGATATAGATGTGAATACACTGTCATGGACTGATCAGGGAAAGTAATGATATAAAGGTGAATGACAAGATTTAAAGTGTACAAACCAAGTTGAAAGAAAATAACATTTTCTATGATTTTGAGGGGTCAAACTTGGACTTGAAATGATTGTCAGAAAAAAGTGATAAGAGTTATAATTCACTATAAGAATATGTTATTTGAATTCAGATCGAAATTTTAGGATGATTATATATCTATAATTCTGAATTGATAGTGGACATACCTAAGTATGATGATATACTGGTAATTGGAAGAAGGGATAAAGATAGTGAGATTTGTAGAAGTTGTCACAGTTAAGTTAATTTGTTATTTTATGAGCAGATATTTAATAATGGGATCACCATGACAAATGTGAGAATCAAGCACATAGGAATTACATATGTGGAGATGATATAGGAAGCAATCTATGATATATGAATATTTGTTAGTCGTAGTCCTCATAATTCAAAGTCTAAGATGAATTAGAGTAATGCATGAAAGTGCTTATAGCAATCGATCAAGCATAGTTTGAGAGTGTTAAAGATGTTATTGTGTGTGAAGAATTCGAGGAAAAAGAAGAAGGGCACGATTGTGGCATAGTTCCCACGACCGAGGTCAGGCGCAAAAAGAGAAGTGTTTTCCTAAATCAAATGAGATTAAGGCATTTTGAGCATAAGTTATTAATCAGTGAATTGTCTTAAATACATCTCTAGATAAGATGTAATGATTTTGTTGGTATATAGCAAGGTATAAGCATAAATGGATCTGCTTAATACTTCACTGAGCCTTATTATAAAAGATATTCTGATTATACAAGTTATGACATCAATTGATCTTATTGAGATATTATGAATAGTTGAAATTGAACTTTTGAGGTACTAAGAATATCTGATATGCAATGATGGGAATAGTTGTTTATTAAGGATAGATGAACAATATGGTTGATAGTTATAAGAAATCTTCCTTGGAGGAAAAATTTCACCGAATAAGGTTAAGTTGACCAGATGGTTTACTTTTAAGAAGAACGAAAATGGAATAAATTAAGAGTGAATATTGGAGTTCTATTCCTAACGAAGACGCAAGCATAAGATGTAAAATATTCTACTGAGAGAGTGTATGTATTTTGTTTGATGTAAGGTATCTAACTATGTGATTTGATTCTTGAATTTGAGGCGACACTCTTGCTATTGTGAGGCGAACTTAGGTCCATGTTACATTATATGTAAATATATTCAGGGGATGCAAATTTGATTTGATGAATGTGTTACCAACACAGAAAGTTAAGATTATGAATAAATTGAAATGAGTGTAGAAACTAGTAAGAATGGTTCGACATTTCAACAAGTCAATGTGAAATCAGAGGAAATTGAACGAATGGAGAAAATCATTCGAGAAAATGAGACAATTGGGAAAACTGAAAATAACATGAGATAATATTACCTCATCGAGGAATAAATTACATAAGGAAAATTGGGTTATATCTATTGGAGTTAACAATGCCCCGATAGTATTATGATATTGAGTCATCCAAGCAAAATTGTATCAAATAGTGAATATGATCATAGATGATATCTTGAATGTATTTGAAAAGTCGGAAAGAATATTTTTGATTACTTAAGAAAATCTACAGCTTTGAATGAATATGAAATTCTATATGTGCATTAAAGTGAAAGCTATTTGTAGCATATTTTGTTATATGATGCATTTCATATAATGCATGTTCTGATAAAAGCGTTGTGATCAGAATAGCTAGATTGAAAGAGTTTTAATTTCAGTATTTTGCACGTAGAGCTTTGCTACATGATTTTTGTTTCTGATTGAGCCTAATGGCTAGTATCTGTATCTGTATTTGAAAGGCACTCAATCACAACAAATAATAATTTTTTTTGGAGATTTTGTAATATACAATGACGTTTCGTATCAGAAATTAAAATGTAATTTATTGCAACATAATAAACTAAATTTGTATGCATAGCGACAATTAAAGCCTCACGAGTTAAATGTTTGATACATGATTTCAAATTTGTTGAAATAGCCATTGCTTTGAAAGCTTGGAGATACTATTTGTATTGTGAAACACTTCGGATTTACATGTAAATATATAGATCAATAAAGTTTGAGGTACTTACTGAGTTTGAAAGAATTTTATACGACACCGAGACAATAGATAGAAGTATTAAAGGACTATGATTGTACAAATGAGTACTATCTTGGTAAAACCAGTGTACATATTTGTTACTTGAACAGAAAATTCAATGAAGGAATATCACAAATTCGGATATTGTGGTTACTAATCTAGTACAACGAAGAGCATAGAATATTGAGTTGACTTTTGGATAAAACAAAGTATTATTAGCTACACTGAGATTTAAAATAAGTTTTGCATGAAAAGATTAGCAAAGCCCAAATTAAGGATTTAGAAATTATTAATCTTATTAAGGAAATTGAAAATTGATAATAAATCTGAATTTTGAGTTTGAATAGCAAAATAATACCTCATGATTCTAATATGAAGTTTGTGTGTATAATAAAGATGATTAAGAAAAAGATTGTTAATGAAAGCATAAATAACAACTTATGTTAATACATCCTAGTAGGAATATGACGACATAATGTTTGATGGCTATGGATGTAAAAACGAGTAATTATATGTATGAGTTGTCAACAGTCTTAACTGTTGGAGATATACTTAAAGTTTATATTTTGGAGTTCATAGAAACATGAGGTCAATGTTTAGTTTTATTTGACTTTAAGCATAACAATCAATATCACAGTGATATCATTAGAATATCATATGCTGTGTTATGTGACAGAAAGAGTCAACTACCTTTATTTTTCGGTGAATAAGGCCAAAAAATAGTTTAAGGCCAGAATTAATGGGAGATGTTAATGATAAGTGAAATTGATATGTATTAGAAATTAAGTGACTCAAGAAAGATGAATTAATTAGGTGGATTAACACCGAAGATATGGAATAAAGTGAGATAGACACATGACTTAAGTGTATTAACACTAAAGAGATGTGAATTATCAAGCAATAGATGAATTGTTTATGAAAGTATCACCTTGCTAAGGTGTGCTCAGTTTGGGAAAAAGTATAAGCTAAGCTGACATAAATTGGTCCACATGAAATTATTGTAAAAAAAATTAGGACCATAACATATGAGTTTGTAACACCAACAAAGATGTCTAAAATATATCAAGTGTGATATATGAGTATGACAAGAAATATTGATATGACCTGATTAAGATTTATTGTCAGCATACGAAATGAGAATTTTGAGTAATCTGAAACATATTGAGGAAATAAACAAGATAGTGTGATATCTGGATAAGTAGTTGGAAAAACCGATTGATTCCATTGACTATAGTCAAGTGGAAAAGAATCATTTGAGTAAGGAAGCTACATTGGAAATGGAGAAGCATATGATGAAATCAGTACCTCTACCTACTTGATCATTGAGGTAAGAATTTCGAGGACGAAATTTTTGTTAGGAGAGGAGAATTGTAACATCTCGTTACCCATGTTAAGGCTAGAATTATGTATTAAGAGGAATTATTGAAAAATTAGAACATGCATTCATGCTTAAGCTAAACATGACACGCACTTTTTTACACGTTAAAATGATTGTACATGCAGTTATTGACATTTTTCCTAGTATAATTGACTGAATGATGTGATTTAAAATGTGAATTGTGGATTATATTAGTTTTGAAAATTGAAATCGGAGTGTATTAATTGTGATTTGGCAATTTTGGTATATTTCGGGTATTTAGAAAATTTGAAGTATTTTTTGACTAAAAAAATATTGAATAATGGACCAATGAAATATTGACATTTGGCAGCCTTGCATGTAGCCACATGGCTCACATGCAAGGGATACACCTTACACGTGTGTTTTTGGAGATGGGAGAGAAGCATTCGGTTGATCACCAAATGCTTCCTAAATTATTTTCTCTGAATTTCCTCTGACTTCAGAAACTTTGTTTTGAATCTTACACCGATTTTACTCTAAGTAAAACCTACCAACCTAACTGTTATTTGACTTTGTGGATTGGTATTACTTTCCTTCTAACGACCAAAGCTTGACTGTCAATACTGAAGATTTTGTTGAAACATCAAGTAAGTTGTATTTAAGTTTTCTGGATATTGTGTAAATGTTTTGGTGATGCTAGAATAGGACCAAAATGTTTGTGAAAATTTGGAGTAAAATGAAATGATACAGAAATGCGTGGAAGTTAATATACTCTATTTTGTTATGTGAAATGCATGAGAAGTTTAGTAGTGGAGTCTCGGTGTATGAATAGACTTGAGGAATGGGTTTGATGAAAGATCTGTGAGTAGAGAATTTTCAGAAAATTTATAGGATTGTGAAAATTTGAGTTTAATGAGAGTGTTATTGAAAATGAGAAATTGAAAGTGCAAAAGTTATAAAAATGTAGTAGAGAGAGAAAGTGAATGTGAGATTTCGGGTTGTTGGTGATTATCATATAAACTGACATCTGATCTATTTAGGAATTGTAATGGGTGTAGAAATGCAGAATTCATAATTTAGGGGAGAGAAAAGTTTTTGGAAAATGTCTAGAGAGAGATTTGGTGAAGCATGCATGGTTATACATGTAGATACACACCCATGAGTGAAAATAATTATTAGATTTTTATGTTTGAATGGTATGTTTGAATTTGATTTGTTTAGAGTTTGTATTGGATATAGAAAGGTATAATAGATGGTTTAGAAGTATGTAAATATGGAAAAATGAAAGAAAAAGAAATAAAAAAGAAAGTGTTCTAGTTCGACGAAGAAGAGAAGAATTCAGCATGATCTCGAAATCGCTGAAGAAGATTGCAAGTTGCGATCGTGCAGAACTAGTGAAAATCATGATCGTGGGTCCAATCTCTTTCCAAAAAGTTTGTTTATGAACATCCTTCGGTATTTTTGCTATAACTTCTTCACCTGAAGTCCAAGTGACTTGATTTTTGAACCATTAGATTTATAAGACATTGATATTCATCTCCACCTAAAATCATAGACATATGAAATGGATTGTTTGATGAATTTAAGATGAGAATGTTGACTAAGTTGAAGTATGATAACTAGTATTATTTCACTGAACATACTTTGGTATTTTGAGAATATTTTGATCTATAGGTTTCCAAATGGAATGATTCTTCGTTTGAAATGAACTAGAGCCATAGGCTACAAATTGTATGAAGCGATCGAATTTTAATTCTATCATTAAGAATTGCAAAATCTAACTTAAATTTGAATATAGAGTGTAGTTATGTTTTAAGAATAGTCTAAAATAAATTGAGTATAACTTTGAAAAATTGGAGAACAAATGTCTGGAGAAAGTATTGCCTAATTGTGTCATTTATGTTACTAGAATGATAATACAAGTTGCCCCGAAAGCATGTTGTTAGAAAAATATGAAAGGGGTCATTTGATATGCACGGGCTTGAGTTAAGATCTCACACCCATAATAGTTGGACATGCACGGGCATGAGTTAAGTTCTCACACCCGTGACTGAATTAATTTGGATTGCACAGTTGTGATTTTTATGTTGCACGGTCGTGACGTTTCTTGGATTGTAAATTGTTTATAAGGGCTTTAATATCTAAATGATTTGGTGATAAGAATTCGATAAGATACTAGGATTTGTCATTGAACATGTACTGTGCATTTTTGATATACATAGATGTGCAAAAGGAACTATTTATACATTTGTAAAAAAGTGTGATATTTGTAACTGTGTTTTGCATGATATAGAGGAGCACGTTGGACAATAGTCAGACATTGTTGGACCATCCAGGCAAAAGTATATTGGAGCGTACTGTGAGTCAACCTAGATGATTTTCCTAGGATTGATTGTATTTGTTTAATTTCCAAATATTAAATGTTTGTGATTTGTTTATGAATTCCAGACTTAAAGTTTGAGGAGTTTAATATTTTGGAATGTAATGGAAGTGCTCTGTTTGCTTTGAAATTCTGAATGCTATGTGAATTCTCAACGAAAGTTGAATGCTGGACTTAGGTCCAAAGACTATTAGATTCTGTTTATGTATCATGCTATGTGAATTCTCAACGAAAGTTGAATGCCAGATTTAGATCCGATGGCTATAAGATTTCTGAATGTGCATCATAAGTGATTGTATATATGACATATTTTGTATTTGGTGCTTTTCATAAAATACATACTCTGATAAAGGTGTGACTGGAGTAGTCAGTATGAAAGCACTTGCACATGGAGCTTTGCTCCGTGATTTCTGATTCTGCACGTAGAGCTATGCTCTGTGATTTTGTTTTGACTGAGCCTAATGAGTCAGTATTTGTATACGTATATGATAGACACTCGTTCACAACATTAAGAGTCTCATGTGCATTTGTATTTGTAAATATGTTTTCTAATTCACAATGATTACATGATATGTCATGTTAATGTGAGTATTTGGAATATACATGTTTTGAATGAATATTTGTGAAATATATGATTTGTGTATATGACTTTGGTGAAATCATCAATGATAGTTTGCTCATTAAGTTCGCAAAACTTATAAAAATTGCAACGTGGCTTTTCAAGTTCAGAAGAGTTATCCAATTAGACCAATTGGAGTTCAGCCACTACAAATGAGCATCAGTTAGGGTTGGGATCAGTTTGCACCTGTATGTGTATTCAATCATTTTTTTTGAATTATGCTCCACAAGAATTGTACTAAGTGTATGTTTATGGTTTGGTAATGAAATGACTTATGATTGTAAGTATTTTATATCTGAAATGGACCCTAGTGGCTATTGTAATACTTGTGAATGGAAATGTTTAAAAATTAAGTGGGCCCAATTTGATTAATGATTTCCACATACGTGTACATTGTTTTCAAGAAATAAAAATTTGTAATGAGTTTTGACGGAATGACTATTCTAGCTTGCCATCCTTGCAGGGTACGTACTCGGATATCACCATGGATGTCGTGTACGTGTCCTGTGAGAGTGGGGTGCTATACTCTGACTTTCATATATACTTGTATGCTGTACAATGAGGAAAATGTATAATTTTAAGTGTGGGGATGGGTTTAAGGAATCTTTAACTGATTTCTTCAAGATTATTATAATCTTGATTATAAATATTATTAACTAATATTCTGAATTGGTTGAATTTGTCTATGAATATTATATTTCCTTGTTGAATATTGAGTTGAATTGGTATGTAAAAGGATGATGGCTAGAATAAAATGAGTTTTCTAAGTCATATTTTTCATAGTCATTAAAATATTCAATTTAAATGAAATTATCATATTATTTAAACATATATATACCCAATTTTTTGTGAGCTTTTGTGCCTAAGAGCATATTTTCAAAATTTTTAAAAGCTCTTGTTATTCTTATAGTAGAATAATTCTAGAACTTGCTTTCGTTATGTATATTGAGACCATATTTGTTAAATTAGAAGCATTGATATGATAAAGGCACTTACATTCAATAACTTTCGTTAGCCTATTTCTTTGAAATTTACCATACCCTCAAATTGACCTTTAGGAATAACCAAGTTAAGCCTTAGCCTTTTCATTAATTAAATCCATATATTAACCTTTATCCTATTTTTTCTTTGAAGACCATTTTATTGCTTTCAACCTTGAAGATTATTTATATTATTTACTTGTGAAGACTTGAAATTTGCAAAAGGTCCAATATTTGTTAAATTATGGTACTGATTGGAATATTGTGAAAAAAGAAGAAAAAATCATAAAAAGAAAAAAAAGGAAAAAAGGAAAAATGAATAAGTATATAGTACCATTAGTTTTATGATGAAAGGACTTATGTGTTTTGTAAACAAGTCTTGTAATGTTTCTTTGAATAAAGTTTCTTCACTTAAACCCCTTTTATTATCCCAATCCCACCATACCTAAACCCTATTACAACATATACAAAGACCTTTTGATTTTTGTTTCTAGTTTGTACAAATGTGGTGGAGATGTGATTTTATTGAAAGCATATGGTAAGAATTTTGCTATGCATTAAATGAGAGTTTTGATGCTTTTCACCCTAAACACTTGAGTGTAATAAGTGAAATTTTAGTAAGGGTGTAAAGCAACATGCTTTTGATTTCAAGGCAACAGTTGATGTGATTACTATTAATATTGCTTAAGAGGTTAATTTTAGGACAATTTGACTCTAATTATATGTTAATTTAACTTAATAGGATATGATGATATGTAGTATGAATGGACAAGTTGAAATTGATGATAGATTGATATTATAAGACTTTTAACTTTGATTATGGTTTGCTAGAGGATAAGCAAAAGCTTAAGTGGGGGATAAATAGATGAATAATTGATTATAATTTTACCTCATATTTGATGTGTTTTTGCTTGATATTTGATACTTTTGTTGTATATTTGGTACTTAATTTACTTCAAGTGTGTATACATATTATAATTGCCTTCGCGTACTTATAGGAGAATAATTTAGACGAAAACACAACATAAAACGAAAATTTAGAGCATAGAAGGGATGCAAGGTGGTGTAACAAGCTGTGTAGTTTCTTGATTTCTAGACATTTTGGTTATGCACGATCAATTAATAGGTCGTGCAGTTTCGCGATTTCTGGGCATTTTGATTATGTGTAGGTTAATGCACATTTTGATTATGCACAGTTTGATGCACCACCGTGTAACATACCGTGCAGTTTCACGAATTTTGGGCATTTTGGTTATGCATGGGCTGATGCACACACTGTTTGTTGCATGGTCATGTATCAGCCCGTGCATCTCACAAAACCCTAAATTGTGCTATAAAAAAATTTTCGGTGTAAATTAAAGGAAGTAAACATTAGAAGGTGATTTCCAAACATGGACTTTGTTTGCAAGGGGCAATTTTGGTCCAGAGAAATGGAAAACATTAAGAAATTATCGATAGATCTATCAAAATACAAGATCAACCTTTACATTGCAAGAATACTCAAATGAAGACAATCAGGGAGATTCAAAATTATGAACCCATTGTTTTCAATTTGTTTTCTTTTAGTTTATATTTGATTTCATGTTTGATAATGTATAACTAAACATTTTATTACTATTTAGGTTATATGAATCCTATGTTAATAATTTGATATTTTTTATTCTTTTATTATTTTAATTGGTTTGATTGATTATTATGATCTGATTACATGTTTATTTATGTTCTAATAAACTCAAAAATATTAGAACATAATTTGATTTCATAGTTAGAGATTGAAAAATCCTAAGTTTGAATAGATCTACCATAATTGGAAGGAGTTGATTACAAACTTAATGATAGGATGACATAAATTTTCCAAATTAGGGACAAACCTAATAGAGGGATTCATAAATTGGTAAAGCAATCCTATAAACTTTAAAGTAAGTAATTCGGTTGGAAACCTATGGATTAGTTATTAGTAAACTCAAGGTCAGCTATTAACATGCCATAGGATCTACACGGTCTAATAAATCAATAAAACAATTACATAATAAAAGATCAATCTGTTAAAGGTTTAGGGTGATTCGAAACCAAGATAATAATTCTCAATATCAATAATTTCCTAAGTACTTCCTTAATTCCATGTTCAATTTTGTTACTATTTTATTTTAATTACCTAGTTTTAGTTTCTTTTAATTAAAAAATCTAAAATCATAACAGAGGAAGGGTAATTACTAGTATTCATTATCTTTGTGGGATCGACTCGTACTTGTTGATACTAGCTATAGCTATATTATACACTTACAGATATTAAAATATTAACTAACTCATGAAATTAGTTAATCAATTATCATTAGGATTGCCTCAAATCCAATTGAGTAGTTAGGAGTAGTTTTGAGAAATTGAGAGATCGCAACTTAAATTTATCTATTTCAATTAGGATTACTTGGTTAGATCTTAAGAGAGGGTAATCAAAACCTTTGGATATATAGGATCAAGCATATTTGAATTCACAAGGTGAATGGAAGCCAAAATAAGGATAGTAAAATCCCTAATTTTCCATCATTGAGTAACTTCAATTTCATTATTATCTTTTGCTTGTTTAGTCATCAAGTTTTCTTAGTTCAAATTTCATTTAATTAAATCTTTTGTTACCTTAAGATAAAGTATAATTCAAATTTTTAGGTGACTATATATTTGATACTTTTGAGAACAATATTATTTGTTCTACAATATACAACTTGTATATTTGTGGTATAGTATAAAACTTGTAAACAATATTTTGGTGCCATTGCTGGGGATTGCAATTATCATCTTATCCAATTTGAATTCTTTTGATTTAAATAGTTTGTTACTTTTTGCTTATATGATTGCAAGTTCATGAACACAGAATCATAAAGAGCTCAAGCAAATTAAGAGATACATCAATTTCTGACATCATCAAACACGAAAGAGAAATCTAAAGAGCAAAGTGTCAAGAAGCTATAGATAAAACAATGGTGGAATAAGGAAATAAAGAAGGACACCAAAGGATGGATTTCATGAGGCCATATTCTAATGCAAATTAACAAGACATCATAAGACCCCCCATCTTAGCCACAACTTAAAGCCAGCCTTATTAAATATATTACGAACTAATGTGAAGTTTTGGGGATTAGTTAATGAAAACCCCAATGCACACTTAGAAAATTTTTTGGGGATATGAGACACATTTAGATACAATGGGCTATCTGACGATATTGTAAAGATGAGGTTGTTCTCTTTTACATTAAAGGACCAAGTTAAGGCATGGTTGGACTCTCTCAACCCTAAAAATGTCACAACTTAGGAGAAATTGATATAAGTCTTTTTTTCAAAGTATTTTTCATTGACTAAGATGATAAGAATCATTAAGGAGATCATAAATTTCTAGTAGAGTGATGGAGAGTCCTTAATTAAAACATCGGAGTGATTTAAATAATCAAAAACGAGCTATTCACATTACAAATTATCGAAAGAATTCTTACTGAAAACATTCATTCATATATAAGAGGGACTATAGATGTAGTAGCTAGTGGTTCTTCGATGAGAAAGATGATTGATGTTGCATATGGCCTATGAACAAAAATGGAGAGTAATAGTTTCCTATGGACAACGAATAAGGGTAAGTAATAAAATTTCAAAGAGCAGAAGGGAATGATAACTATGGATTCGGTGATAGGTTTGTAAGCTTAGATGTTGACCTTTATTAAGCAATTAAATAACTTGTAGGCCTCTTTCTTCAATCCAATGAAGGTGATACAACACAGATGTGAGTTGTGTGGGCAATAAATCTATATAAAAACTATTTTTTAATGGATAGGAATGGTATGGAACAAGTCAATTTCATGGGAGCCCAACAAAGGGGAGATAACAATCCGTAAATACTGGGTGAAAGAAATACACAAATTTTTCTTGGACTAACAATGTAGGAAATAATATAAGAGCACAAAGTTCACTAGGTTTTTAGCAGGATAGTCTTTAATCCTTGGAGTCAAAGATGGATAAGTTAATGGATATGTTAAGCTCCAAGTTCAATAACCAAAATGAAAGTCAGAAGCGATGGAAGCAAAATTTGATCAAATCGTAAACAACCACTTCTTTTCCATTCATAATTGAAGGTTCAAGTTGGCCAAACTTGCCAATGCATTATCAACAAAGAATGTGGGGGGTTTCCTAAGTAACATAGGAGCCAATCCAAGGGAGCAATTGAAGGTTATTAAATTAAGAAATGGAAAGGAGTTAGAAGAATCAAAACAGAAGGAAGCCATACTATTGGGCCCGGGCCTCGGAATCCCTAATCCCGAGGCGGCCCCTCGGGTTGCGCCCGCGACGGGCGACCCAAAACATCAAACCCGATCCCAACATCTATACACGAATCGATTCGCACATACATATATCAAACACAAATATCATACTTGCACAATATC
>JANIJH010005101.1:0-12790 GCA_024520975.1 Erythroxylum areolatum | reverse complement strand
AAGAGCTTCAAACATTGTACGCAATGTAGATAAAGGCAAACAGAAGATGTACCCTGAAGCAAATACAGGTGATCTTATAGAAGGGCAAATTCAGGTAGCAGTAAGAAGCATAGATGAGGCATGTATTGCGGTCCAATCCAGAGGAATCTATATTTCTCATCACATTTCAAAAGCATCAGGAAGTCATTGTGGATGCTTCTCCACAGATACAACTTTTCAGGTAGTTGGAAGAGTGACAAAAGGACAGTTTAGAACGATCATGGTTGAAGGTATAAGTTTCAACTTAGAAACTTTTGTGTATCTAAGCATGCACTTTAGACCTTTGAGTTTCATATCCTCAATTAAAGATGTCCTACACCTTCTTGAAAAACCACTTCAAAAACTACCTAGACCCAATGACCTGAATCTCCTTGACAGAAAATTATCTTTCAAACCTCCTGTTATTACAATCATTGAGTTAGATGTTATACCATCAGAAATACCAATTGCTACAAACTTCTCTCCAACAAGAACATCACAACAAGTTTTTACTCTTGTTTTGGAAGAAGTCAATCACACACAACGGTGGAGTCAGGAAGCCTTAGTTAAGGAGATTGAAGAAATTCATACTAAGGTGGATGATTTGAGTGACTCAGTTGGTGATCTACATTAGGAGGTGGTGCATCTCAGAGTTTCTATAGAAGAAAACCTCAAGTTGATCCGAACTGACATGCAGTGAATGTTCTATGAATTTATGAAGCATCTAAGGTAAAGCTTTTTGATTAATAAAAAATAGGGGGAGAAGAGGAGAAGAGCCGAAGCAGATGAAAGATAGGAAATGGGCGAGACTAGTAAGAAGAAAAGAAGGAAAATGGGGGAGACTAGTAAGACAAAAAGAAGATAGCATTACAAGTTTGTTTTGTTTTCATATGTGTATTTTGTATGTGCATGTGTATATCTTTTGTTGTCTTCTTATTCCTTGTATAAATAATATTCGTTTATTCATTTTATCTTTTGAAAAATTATGATTATTTGTTATCATCAAAAAGGGGGAGATTGTTAAGTCAAAATGACTTCACGTTTAATAATTTTGTTGATAATCAAATAATAATAATGTTTGAAATAAATGAACAGTTTTGATGTGTATATTAAGCATGCAGTGGACGAAATACAGAAGGAGTTTCAAAACACATAAAAAGTTACTAAATATAAAAGGAGTTTCAAAACACAGAAGAAGTTGTGAAACACAAAAGGAGTTTCAAAACATATAAAAAGTTGCGAAACACAGAAGGAGTTTCAAAACAAAGAAGAAGTTGCGAAACACAGAAGGAGTTTCAAAACAAAGAAGAAGTTGCAAAACATAGAAGGAGTTTCACAACATAGAAGAAGTTGCGAAACACAGAAGGAGTTTCAAAACACAGAAGAAAGGCCAAAACTTAAAAGAAGTTTGAAAACTCAGAAGAAGTTCCAAAAACTAAAAAGAAGCAGGTTGAGTTAGTTACAAAACTCAACTAAATAACAATTTATGCAAGATTCAATAAGCAAAAAGCAAGATGAAAGAAACAGTTATCAAGATTCAAGAAGCGGTTGGAGACTTAGGCTATAAATATTAGTCGTATTCAAAAACTGAACAATCTTTATGCTTACAAGCTATTACTTACAAAAATTCTGTGCGATATACGAGAGCTAACATTACTGTAACAAAAGCTCACATTATCTTTCTAGTATGAGAAAGAAAAGGCTAAGAGCCTGGAGAGACTAAGATAGCTAAAAGAATACTCAGTGTAAGAGACCTGAAGAGGCTCGAGAAAGGAGGAAAGAATACTTGTAATTTTGACGAAGTATAGTGAAAACTCAGAAGAACTCTGAGGACTAGACGTAGCCCAAGGTTTGGGGTGAATCAATATAAAAATCGCATCGTCTATCTTCTAACTCTTTACTCTTAAAGGCTCTTGTTTTTATACAAATTTATACGAGTTATTTGCGATTTAACTAAGTACCTATTTGATATTCATTTAATACTTGAAAAAGTTTCTTTTTCAAAAGATTATCAAAGGTTTTGTGTATTCACAAAAAGATTACACAATTCAACCCCCCTTCTTGTGTACTTCGTGAGTTATATATTAACGTGTGATTTATTTCACCTAAGACTTACAATTTCTGCATGGAAGTTGGGTATAGTGTACTATCCTAGTTTAATAAAAGTTTGAAAAGGTTTGGGCCCTAACTCTTAGGATTCTAAGCCAAATTGAATGATTTTGGTGTCATTAGAAACTTAAAACAATGGGGAAAAAATGTTCTGAAGAAGTTAAATTGTAATTCCAGTTTGAGTTTTCCCAAAATCTATTCTAAAATAGGAGAAATAAGATTGTTTGGATGTTTGATTGGTGTGGGTGCCACTCATGTGGGATGGTGACTAATGAGGGTTCCTTGAAATAACCCTATACGATAATATGCTCACACTTTATGACTCTAAATGTTGGGCTCCGAAACCGGGGTCTAGCAAAAGTGAACTTTTAGCATTCATTAAGGATAAAATGGAGGAGGAAAAATGTTGTCTTGCATTTGGGCAGAAAAAAACGTGAATTGAAGACAAAGAAGAGCAAATTATGAAAACAAAGATGAGAGGAAGAGAGGTTTCGGTTCTTTAAGAGAAAAGAAGGAAGTTTGAGTTACGTTTCATCTTTTCTTAGCTTTTAAGAGTGAATTTAAGGTTGATCAAGAAGAGAAAAAGAAAGAGGAAGAGAAGAGCCTTCATTGAAGCCAAGAATCTTGCTATTTAATGAAGACTCAAGGTAAGTTCGATTCTAATCTTTTGGATTTTGATTCACGAAGCTTAGCAAATGCATGGGTTTAAGTATTATAAGTTCAAATTTAGTGAATGTGTGTTCTTTAGGTTTTCAATTTGAATTCCTATTGAATGGGAATTTTGCAAATGTTGAAGGAAATCAAGAAAGGCAAAAGGAGTAAGAGGAGAGGCATCTTTAAGCAAATTTTAAGTAAGGAATTCAAGGTGGGTTACATTTTTATAATTGAGTAATAATCCATTAATGTTTCTTTTAAGAAATGGAAATAAATGATTTTCAACTACTTTATTCACGTGCATTTATTGTTTTTCTTAAATGCTTTGAGAAAGTGCTACATGTGTGTATATGAATTGTGTTATTGATTTAAGAAATGAACGATGGAAATGATTTTGGAAAGATTTTGAAAATGATTTTTGAAAAGATGTTATGTTTATGAAATCAAGTTTCGAAAAAGTGCCAAGTTTGGGCAACATGTTTACAAGTTGTGAAATGCATGATTATATGGGTTTGGTTTGGTCCATTCTGTATATCAATTGCACTTTGACTAAAGGCTTCTCCCACCTGCCTACTAGTGGCATAGAGCTTCTTCATAGACTCCCTCATGTTTACGACTACACAAAACCACTATGTGGGATTGTGTTAGTTCGTTCTGTTCACGACTACATAGGACCATTACATGGGAATTTGTTAGTTCATTTTGTTTATGGACCTCCCAAATTATTTTGAAGTGCTTATGTGTTGATAAATTTGTTGAATGAATGATTTAGGTTGCTTATAAACTGTTTGTTAAATTATGAATTGGGAAATATGTGTTTCATGATTCAATGTGAGTTTTACAATGGAAATGAATATTTTAATGGTTTTTGCTTGTTACCGATTATAAAACTATTACCCACGAGGTTCAAACTCACCCCCTTCCATCCCATCTTCAGGTGATGAGTAAGAGATCAAGTAACTGAGAGGCATGGCATCACTTGAAATTTGCATCTTTTTGTATTTTGAAGTAGTTTATGTAAAACCAAGGCTTTAGTAGCATTTCAAGTTTTTAATCGCTCATGTATGTCTTGGTTATTTTGTATTTTGGTTTGTGAAACCAAGGATGTATTGTGACTTGAAATGCCTTTAAAGCTTTGTAAAACTCTTATCTATTTATGTTATTGAAAAATGATTGTGTCTTGCTCATGATTTCTCAAAGTTTGTATGTTGCATTTTTTTTCAAGTTTTTCATAAGGGTAAAAGTGTGTTCTAATTTTTGGGGGAAAATTGTATTGATCTAGGCTGAATTAGACAAAGTTGTCTCTTGAAAGTTATAGATTATCATTTTAGCTTTCCAATGATATAAAATATGAAATTTTTGGATATTTTAATTGAGAGATATGATCAGAGATATGATCATTATAAGTTAGTAATGCTACATGGAATATATATATATGGGACAGTTACATAAATTTGAAAATTTGACCCTTTTGGAGGCAAAATATCTTTTCAAGTCTTTAGGTCTACAAGTCTTCTTAAACGGTCTAAGAATGACCTTAATCTGACATCTCTAGTAAAATGTATGTTCTTTTAAAGATACTAGGTCTGAGGAAGAAAAAGGAGAAGCCGCGATCACTACTCGTTGTCGCAATCGTGACCTGTAGGTGTTCCCAGACCTAAACACCTTTGACTTTTTTGGCCATAACTTTGTCATCCGACCTCCAAATTACCTTATTTTAAACCAATAGATTCCTAACAATTTCTCTATCTCTCCACAAAAATTTGTAGCTTTTGGTATTTATTTGAAAGAGATTTATTGAATCAATGTAAGGGTATCGATTGGAAATAACAATTTCTCTATCTCTCCAAATGACGTCACCCTTGTGGGATACATGTTCAGATGTCACTTAGGATGTTGGGCATGCGTCTTGCAAGGGTGGGGGGGTCCAACAGGTCTTTCACCACTAGTAAGCTGGACCTTATAGCAATAAGATAGTATAATCAAAACTATCGTTCGATTCACAATCTATCTGGTCCAACATCTTTTCAATTCTCTCTAACTAGCTCTCTTCCTCGATAGGGTCTGTACTTTCGTAGAAGTCCACAGTCCCCTACTTTTTGAGTTTATGATATCTTCTTTCTCCCTTTTTAGGAATTCTCAGAGACACTTGTTCAGATTGAGGTACCAGACTGCCTATTAACATGGACTCAAGGTCAACTGATTCATTAACTCTGTTTCTAATACATTCCTGAACATTGAACTCCTTGGATAATCAATGCTCAAAATTATCAATATCGTAATCATCTCAAAACAATTCAAACAGAACCATATATATAATTGAGATTTCACATCTAGGTTACTCACAATATGCTCCAATTACCTATTACCTTGATGAGCCAGCAATGTCTGGATATGGATGCTCAATTTGTGCTTCTATAACATGTAACACACATATATTTACACATTACTAACTTTTTTTAATTAAATGGATGCTCAATTATAAGCATTTATATGTGTTATATTCCTTGCATGCTCAATTGACTTTTTGGGTATGTAACTTTATGCAAAGATCTTAATTCGTTACTAAGCCATCAATTATACATTTATTCAAATTCCCATTCGTACTACCTTTATGTTCTTCAATATTCATATACCCATTTAGGTTCATCCTCGCCCTAATCAACTCCAAAGACATCAATTAGAGTGACTTATCATCATTTGGTTCAATAATTACACAAAACTATGCTCATCATTTGAAAGCACTACCCACAGTCATGGGGAACCTTCTCACGATCGTAATAGAAGCTAAACATCCAGGCCATGATCATACATAGAGGGCCACAATTATGATAGAACCTAAAATGACCAGGGCACGAACGTGCCCACATTCTTCCTTCACTTTCCTACGAATTTATCAACCCTACAGACATATCAAACACTTCCGAATTTCCACAATTAATACCTTTATGTGCAACTTCAATTCATGCAAATTCAACTACCAAATTAGCTACATAAATCTCATCAAAACTTTACTTATTTGGTTCTTCATCAATCACCATATATCATCATGCATTTAACCTTAACTTTATCAAATTCTAGAATGCTTCAATAACATCCCTCTTTGACATAACTTCACCCTCATTAACACTCCAATTCTCTACCTAAACCAATCATATAACCTACTATTTCCATGTATCAAAACAAAACCAATTCATTCATCAACATCCAACCCAACTTGTCATCAACCCTATATGTATTCTATCTCAAATTAATAATCATAAATGTTATGCTAAGATATATCACAACAGGGCAAGAAATCACTGGTTTAAATCTACTTTTACCTCACTCCACAAGATATCCTAGCCCTCCAAACTTGCAAACATAAATCATATTCCAAGAAAAAGATGAAAACACAAAGGGGCTTCAACAATAAGATGAAGACAACGAGATTTTGGAGTAATAAGGTGTAGGATTTTGGGCAAAAATTCAAAGGATATGGAACTTATGTGAGTGTGTCATTGGTGAGGGAAAGAAGGAGAAAAATAAGAACAAAACATGGAAGAAGATGGTCTTGAAAGTGTAAAAGACTTAGGTAAGGTGTGTGGTGAAGAAGATTGGCATGACACTTATCATGCTAAGAGCCATATTATGTGTCTTTGTCTTACACTCCCAATTGTCACTCCATAACTAGTCCACTTGTCATTTAATCACTAGGCCATGTTTCATTCAACTATACCACCATTTGTCACTCATAGATTCAAGCCATTTGTCACTCAATTATTAATGACACATGTCACCATTTCATAGGCTCATTCATCCTAAATTCCTTTGTATCATTTTGTTTTGTCCTTTAACATTTTTCCTAGACTAGATGCACTTATCACCTTATTAATTACTCTATTGTAACAATAAATTCCCAATTCATTAATTATAATCCATCACACAAAATTCAACATATAATCAACAATCAATTACATCATAATTATTTAAGATCTTTCATATTCGGAGATATGTCAATTAAGTGCATGTACTATTTTTACAATCTCTCTAATTCATGATTCATATATATATGTGAATGTGATGTATGCAAGTGAAATGCACTTCATTTATTCTCACATGATATGTCTAAATCTAATATTTAAATCCTCAATTATAGAAACGGGTTATTACATCAGGCTTAACTTGATCCAGATCGGCCTAGCCCAAAAGCTCAACTCTTTAAGATTTGTGTTTGAGATGGAAACTCAAATGCTTTATTTATGTAATCACCTTCCTTATCTTTGTTTTCTCATTTGTAATATAGAAATTTAGAACAAGATTTTCTCATTTGTAATATAGAAATTTAGAACAAGATGCTTTATTTATATAATCATCTTTCTCTTCCTTTTCTTCTCTCTTTCAATATGGATTTTGGGAACTTATAGATTGATTTTCACATTAAAAGTGAGAGGATAAGAAGGAGGAAGGTGATTATATAAATGAAGCATCTGGTTTCCCAATTCCTATATTGAAAATGAGTAGATAAGAGGGGAGGAAGGTGATTGTATAAATAAAGCATCTGGTTAAAATTCCCTTATAAAAAATGAGTAGACAAGGAGAAAAAATGTAATTTTATAAATAAAGCATCTAATCTTTGCCTCAAACACAAATCTTCCAAAAGCTTGAGATTTGTAACTTGACTTACTCAAATGGACTTTGTAATATTTAATATTAATTGGTCAAACTTTTAGACTTGACCCAGGCCAAATGAGATTTGGATCATTTAACATTTCATTAAAAAGATTAAACTTTTGGGACTAAATTGACCTAATGCGGGTTGATCTAAAATGATCAAAAAAATTTAATTAAAGCATGATCAAACTTGAGATCAAGCAAAACTATTAGGATTGAATCAGAATTCTTACTAGACTTAGGTTTAAAAAATTTTTCAAATCAATCTCAAGTTAATGGGGGCTTAATTTTGACCTGACCCTATTACCATTCCTATTTATAAAGTTATGTAAGTCCTAACTTGACCTTCCAGTTTATTTCTTTCGATGCCAAGCTAAATTTCTTTAAAATTTAAAGTTGATATCATGATGACATTTGAACATTTAAACAATGCTAACATAAGGATGTAGAGCTCAGATTGAGTTTACACCTTAATTCTCCTCCCCCGTCTTTGTTAGTCTGGTTGAAGCTCTCTCTTCTTCATCTTCACCCTTGTTAACCTGCAAATCAACCTTTTTCTTTCCTCCATCCTCCTTCCTGCACCTCCTTCAGAACTGTCCTTCCTTCACAAAACCTTTTCCTGTCCTCTTCACAATATCATTTCTAGACCAACATTTTTCTGCTCCATCCCCTACACTACAGCTACCTTAACAAAATTAGGCTTCTTTCTCACAATGTCTAACCTCACACCTCCTAACTTCAAATTTCCCCCTTTACCCTCATGCATTTCACCATCCTTCTCTATTGAATCACCCCCAAATCTGTCATAAGCTAACACAAAACCTAACATCCATTCCTCTTCATCCTCATCCTCTATTAAGCCCCCTGCTATCTAAAACCCCTCAACCCTTGCCCCTAATACTTGGAGACAAGCACCTACCTAAGTTACTCATCCAAACCCATCCAAATCAGCCACAACAACTTACTAGAACATTGGGGGAACTAGGAGAACTTAGAAATAGGTTGTAGTGGAAAGCTATGAATCCTCTCTTTCCTACAGTCTCCCGATGGAAGTTGATGGGAAGTTGATGTTGCCCCAAGTCTTGACATCTTACAGGAGGAAGTGAAAATTTGGGAAGAAGCAAACTTGGGAAGCAGCGATCATTGGCTTCTTCATAGATAAATGCCCGCCTTTTCTTGTAATACAAGAATAGGTTCAAAGAAACTAGAAAGGAAGAAGTATATAAGAGGTAATGTTAAAAGAACATGACAACATCATGTTTGCATTTAGCGTAAAATTAGAGGCTCAAAAACATCCCACAACTTCCATTATTTCTCCAAAATTGATAGCCTGGTATAAAACTAGAGAAAACTAAAGTTAAGAACATACCTCTTTGGGAGACCATCCATAATATTCCACTGGAATGTTGGACCACTAAGGGCCTGAGCTTGTTAGTTAGCTACTTAGGAAAACAAATATGCATGGATGAGAATACAACATTTAGGAAACGGGTTGACTATTCTAGATTTTGTGTGAGCATGGATATTTCAAAGGAGATGAAAGATTATATTCCCATTTTAAGGTTGGCATATGGAAATTCCCTAAACGAGGATAAAGTCATGGTTATTTTTCATTGGAAACCTTCCCCACAAATTCAAGGCAAAACATGGAAACCAACATGGAAAGTTTTTATTAGGGGAGATTATAGAGAATTGATGGGGCTAGATGAGAATAATACAGAGGGAAAAATAGAAATTGATGAAATTGAAGTGCAGAAAAGGATACCAGTGGATCAAGAAATCAGCCCTATGTGTATAAGGGGGATCAATCTTAACATAATGTCGAGGATCAATAGCATATATCGTTGCTAACAAAAATTGTGAAAGCATAACAAATAGAGGGAGGGGCAGAAATTGATAATCGTATTATAGATAAAGAAGAGTTGCAGAATGGAAATCCCCTAGGATTTCAGTAATAGGCTGCCACCCAAGTGCCACAACATTCAAATCTCTTGCATCAGGTGGAAAATCAGGAAGAAAAGATGGAACAATGCAAACTAGAAAGAATAATAGGAGTAGTAGGAAAGCCTTAAAAGGTAAAATTATTACTATATGACCTTTCTAGTTTGGAATGTTAGAGGAATAAACAACCCTTAGAAGCTCAATGCCTTGTAAGAGTTTGTTTGGCATAAGAAGCCTAAATTATTTTGTCTTTTAAAAATAAAAATCATATTTGTAAACCTGAAAAAATTAGATTGTTTTGGGAGTTAATGGAAGATAAAATCCAATCATCAGTACCATGGGTATAGAAGAATCATCATAGTCTATGATGAGGATTTTATAGAGTTGGAGGTTTTGGAAGCAAGTAAGCAATTTATCAACACAAAAATGACTTTCAAAATGGAGCATACTTCAGTGTTAGCTACCTTTTTCTATGGTCATAATACTGCATTTTAAAGAATGGACCTATGGAATTCTATGAGAAGACTTAAAGGAACAAATAGTGTTCCATGGATCATAAGTGGGAATTTTAACTCTACTATTTATCAATTTGAAGCTAAAAGGAATTGTAATTTACACAACTACAATATCGACTTGCTGGATTCCACCAAAGATTTGGAAATTTTTGACTTAAAATATAAGGACCATATATACTTGGAGCAATAAGCAGAGCTCTAATTGGCTCACCAGAAAGAAATTGGATAAAGCTTTGGTAAATGTGGAGGGGTTAACATCCTTTCCAAATAGTAAAGCCATGATTTTAGACCTAGGGTTCTCGGACCATACCCTAATCAAGGTGGACAACCTATTAAAAAAGGTTTATTTAAAACACCCTTTTAGGTTTAACAATTTCTTGACCAATGTACAGGGTTTCCAAGAAGTAGTCAGTAAGGGATTGGAGGTAGAAGTAACTTGTTGGACCCCGATTTTTTTCCAATTATTACCGATTTATTTATTTATTTATTTACTTATGATTTGTTTGTCTATTTATTTATTTTTAGAATTGGGTCATTAAATTAGCAATTATGAATAGAAATTAGAAATTAGAATGAAGTGATAGAATTAAGTTGGAATTAATATGGTGTTTAATGGGTTAAGAGAGTTAGTAGACTTAGATTAAATGAAAGAAGGGGCAAACTTGGAAGAGACTACCTAATGGAGGGTAAAATGGGAAGAAAGCCCATATAAGTTGTCTTGAAAATTAAGAAGGAAAGAAGAGAATCATGGGAGTGAGCAGAGAAGAAGGAGAAAATTCATGGGAAGCTTGGAAAGGAGAAGAAATAAGAAGAAAAAGAAGAGAAATCATCTTGTCAAGGTAAGTTTATCCTCTTCTTCTTGGTTTGTTAGAGAAAGGGTTAGAGAGAGAGGGAGTTTTTTGTAGAGAATGGGTGTTGGATTAGAAGAAGATGATTTAAGGAACCCATTTGATTTTAATTTTAAGCTAGGTTTTGGATTTTCTAAACTAGATAGACCATGGGTAAGTTAATGATAAACCCAATTTAGCAATTATTTCATTTGTTGTGATGTTGAAGGTTTAGGAGTTTTATTGAATTGGAATTTAATAGGAAATTGGTTTGTTTCAGGAAATTGGTTTGTTTTCCATTGGTTTGTTTTAGGAAATCAAGAAAATCCTACCCAAGAGCAAGGAGAAAGGCCAAATTGAGTTTTGATTTCAAGAGTTATAAGGTGGGTAATTTATTTATAGTTATTGTGTAATGAGCAAAATGCCTTGTGTATGTATTGCGCGCTAAAATGACTTGCTTTGAGATGTTGTGAGGTGGAAATTGCAATATTATGTATGACATTTGATAAAGTTGAATTGGGCGTATGATAATGCTATGCCTTGGAATTGTATCATGGCATTTTGATTAAATGGAAAGAAGAAAAAACAAGAGAATATGAACATATGATTGATTGAATTGAACATGAGATTTGATTGTGTTTGGGAGAGAGAGGAGCTATTTCATAGTCACGTGCACGTCAATATAAAGCCTTCTCCCGACTGCCCGCTTGTGGCACATGAGATCTAAAAAGTGGACTCGTTTCATTCACGGAGTAAACTTCGGTTTCTCTATTTTGTTCCATGAAACCCTCGAGCCAATTTTTTGTGCATTTGCATTTTGATGTGTTAAGTTATGATGAAATTGAGAATTATGGTTTGACATTAAATTACATCCAATATGTTCTATGTGATGATGTATTGATTTATGAGATGTGAATTGGAATTATGAATGCTGAAATTTCATTGCTGGCTTAAGACAAGATATGTAAGTCTATATGGATATTCATATATGTTTGATTGTGTGGCTCGTTGCCAATGGCTATAAATATATTAGCCACTAAACTGTGTAGCTCAACTCATAATGTTTCCCTCCTCAGGTGCAGAACGAGAAGATTAGCAATCCTTGCAAGGCATTCAGAAACTCCAAGAAAGCTAGAAATCTTTTGTACTAAGTTAGTGACTAATTTGGATAGCTTTATAGGCATATCAAATATGAGCATCCTTTTGTATTTTGTATTAAGTTTGATGTGTATGTTGATATGTAAGTAAAGCTTGTTCAAACATTGATTTTTTTTAGAAAGGAGAATGAGAACTTGTGAAGTTCCTTTTGGTATGACTATGTTATTTTTAAAGGTTGACTATGATGGGTGTGCATATTCTTCTTTGTTGAGATTGCCAATTGTTGCTAGTATTAGAATAGCATGTTAGAGTTGGAAAGATTATATGTGATGAAACTTTTGAGTTAAGATTCAAGAGTTAATGAGATGTATTTAGTAGTTAAATTATTATGAAGTGATATTGCACTAGAAGGGGTGAATTTGGGGAGGTTATGAGTGAAAAATGATGTTATAATGGATGTTGGAAGTGTTGGAGAGGCTTTGGAGGGGTTTGGGAAACCCCTATGTCTGTTAGATGGACATTAGGTCCGTTAAATGGACCTTCTCGGGTATAAAAAGACCCCCAGCCTAGTTCATGTTTGTTAAATGGACCTTCTCGAGTCTAGAAAGCACTCCCAGGCCCGTCTCTATCCGTTAGATAGACATGTTAGACCCTGAAATTTTTTTTCCAATTATTATTGATTTTTTATTTAACTTTTTATTTAGGTTTTGGTTAATTATTTAATTTTTTGATTATTTTTTTATTTTAGTCATTAATTTAGTGGCATGAATAGAGGTTAGAATTAGATGGAAGGATTAGAATTAAGTTAGAATTAATATAGGAAGGTTAGAAGTAAGTTAGCTTAAAGGAGATAGTAGATGGATTAAATGAAAGAAGGGGCAAAATGGGAAGGACAAGGTGTAACATCCCACCCCCTCCTGGAAGGGTAAAATAGGAAATTTGTCGTAGGATGGGATTGATAGGGAATAATTAGTA
>JANIJH010005047.1:0-12796 GCA_024520975.1 Erythroxylum areolatum | reverse complement strand
AGTTCGATTTGAGGTTTCTTTCGTGGTGAGGAATTCCTCCCTCGTGAGATGCACGTCCAGATGTCACGTAGGACGTCAGACACGTGTCTCTCCAGGGAGGGGTTCCAACACGTTAACTACCTACTAATAATTTGTATTCTTGTCCATCAAGTCTCAAAATACCTTTAAGTAACTCATTTAAAAAAATATTTTCAATATAGAGAGAGTTGGAGCATTATTTGAACTTTTATCTTAAAAAAATTAAACATAAGAGATTCAACAAGGATGAGCTGAATTGTGTAAATTAAATTATTATGTAATATATGATACTTTTATAAATTACTCCATATATAGTCCTAAAACAAAAATTTTCTTATCTCAATTCTATACATACCAAGTCTCGTTCAAGCATTGCTAATTGTATGATCAACCTAGGTGAACTTTTAAATTTAATTTATGTTAAATGCCTTTTGGTTTAAGGTTCTTCATTTCTTCTAATGGCTTAATTGATTCCAACAAGGGCCAATTTCACAACATATTCACTAACTTTTCTCATTTGTTGTTTGTCATCTTTAATTGTTCATCCATCCATATAAGTCATCAAATTTTTGTTTAATTTGTATGTTCTACTTGAATAGAGAAGAATTTGTGTAAATGGAAGCATAACATAGGTTTTGTATGTGAACTTGTATTGAATAATCAAGAAGTATTAAGATAAGAAATTCATATATCATTATGGATAGTTTGAGGCACAATAAACCCTTAGGATGATATATAGGTTGGAAACCCATGATGCAGCTCCCTGAGGCTTATCTATGAAATATTCTATGAACCTAGGAGTTATATAGGGAAGGCCTTTTCTCGATTTATATGGTGTAACAATGCCACTTACCATAGTGTTTGTTTGAATTCAAATTTAGTTTATGAAATTATTGATTAATTGATAACTAGTAACATTAGAAATTCACGTATAATTATGGATGATTTGAGGCACAATAAGCTTAGGATGGTATATAGGTTGAAAACATATGATACAGCTCCCATAAGGCTTATTGGTGAAATATTTCATAAGCTTAGGAGTCACAGTGAGAAGACCCTTTCTCGATTCATGTGATGTAACAATGTCATATACTATAGTGTTTGTTTGAATTCAAACTTAGTTTCTGAACTAGTACTGATTGCACTTAGTTATTTAGTTATTTTCTTTTAATTTTATAGCTAGATGGAAAAAAGTTGGATGTCTTATCAAAAATGTTCCATTAAATACTTATAAGGAGTTAAGAGTTTCATGCAATTTGTAAAAGATCAAATGGGTGTTGAATGTTGTATTCATTTTCCAAGCATATATTTTTCTTAAATGTCAACTTTCAAAGTCAAGATGTGGTATATAATCACTTACTAATCCAAGGCATAGATAAGTTTTATACTGCATGGCTTTATCATGGAGAACATTCAGAAGTAAGTTGTAAAAGAAGTAGTGATACATGTGTTGATGATAGTAAAAATAATGATGTAGAAGATTGTGATATTGATGACGATGGTGATGATTGGATTGACAAATTGTTAGAGGATTATAGGAATTATATGGAGAATATGAATGAAATTGGTTTGCATAACATAATTGGTAGTATAACAGAAGATAATTTTGGGAAGTTATTGAAAGTTTCTTAAGAAGAATTATATCTAGGGTGCTCGAAATTCTCACTGCTATCTTTTGTTGTCAAGTTGTTGCATTTAAAGGTCTATAATAAATGAAGTAATAAGTCTTTTAACATGTTAATTGACTTGCATAATGATGCATTACCTATTAGACATAAATTGCCTAAATTTTATTATGAAGAAAAGAAATTTTTAAAGGACCTTAGATTAGGATATATATCAATACATCCTTGTAAATATGATTGTGTTATATTTTGGAAGGGCAATGAACATCTTAAAGAGTATCGCTTTGTGACACATCAAGGTGGCAAATGGATGATGGGAAAGGGAAAAAGATACTGCATAAAATCTTGAGATACTTCCCTATTAAACCACGACTATAAAGGCTTTTTATATCAACAAAAACAAATATAGATATGAGGTGGAAAAAAGACAAATTCATTGATGATAACATTATACGTCATCTGGTAGACTCAATGGCATGGAAAGACTTTGATTCCATGGTTCCTAAAGGATTGTAGTAATTTTCAACATGGATTAACCTCAGATGGATTTAATTTATTTATGAGTACTTCTTATAAGATGTAGTTGTCTTGACTTATTCTATTTCCATACATTTTACCTTCATGGAAGTGTATAAAGGAGCTTTTTATGTTGTTGTCTTTACTTATTCTGGGACCTACTACTCCTAGTAAGGATATTGATGAATACATGCAATCACTAATTGTAGAAGAGCTTGAAAAAATGGAAAAAGACATAGTTTTGATTCTATGTAAGTTATAATCTGTATTGCCCCCTTTTTTTATGTTCTAGTGCATTTGGAAATTCACTTACCATACGAGGCAAAATGTTATAGATTAGTTCAATTTCAATGGATGTTCCCTATTGAAAGGTAAATTATATTATCTTCTACATTTTTTTCTAAAGTTATTACTTAGTAACAATTGTTAATGTTTTATATTTTTTTTAGGTTTTTATGCTCTCTTAAGCGATATGTATATAATAGTGCTTGACCTAAAAGGTCTATTGCAGAGGCTTATATAGTGAATGAATGCTTGACAATTTGTTCAATGTACTTAAATGACATCAAGACAAAATTTAATAGACAAGAACCTAACTTTGATTTTGATCAAGATGGTGGGTTAGTAGTTTTCTCCCAAAAAGTAAGGCTACTTGGTGTCATAAAATATGTGGAGTTAACTAAAGATGAACTTAAAATTGGGCATTGGTATATATCTATAGACATGTATATTATTTTTAATTCAAAATTTGATAGTTCATCTAAATTTCCTTCCCTCTATTTACCTTTTCAAAAAGAGAGCACAAAGATTCGATTCAAAGCAAAGGATTCTTAATGTTGAAGAAATATATAAGATTAAGTTCTCATCATAGTTTAGGACTCGAGTAAGTTATTGAGGAATATTACCAACTTATGGCAATTTATATGTCAGATTAATTTATAATTATATTTTGTTTTATAAATGATACTGTTACATAATCGTAAGATGTAAGAGGTGACAACATCATTATATATTTTGGCATGTAGGCCTCATATGTGTGGAAAAAAACATACAGGTTGCATTGTTAAGGGAGTTAGATTTCATATAAAAGATCGAAACAATTGACTTGGAAGCCAAAATTGGGGTTTTGTTGTTGCGAGATGTCATAATGATGATTTTATTGACTTCTACGATATCATCTCATAAATAACAAAGTTGGATTACATCATGGATAAAAAGGTTGTTCTATTTAAGTGCAAATGGATTAATCTTTGCGATAAAAAAGTGAATCGAAATATTACTAACATCAGTGTTAGTAAGACATGGTATAAAAATGAACCTTTTGTCCTTGCAAGTTAAATGAAGCAAGTTTTCTACCTCAACAACATTGTATTGGGTAGCAATTGGATGGTCATTCAAAAGTTTCAACAACAAAATCTCTTTGATTTTTATGAAAGGGAAAATGGTTAAATGAGTGAAGATGGTGACAAAGTATATCAAGAGATTCAATCTGAGTTGAATAACATAGTCATACAAATAGAAGATGCAGATGTATCATCATTGCTTATGAGGGATATTGATCCCAATGTAGTACAAGTCAATCTTGTCACAGGAAGAGATGAAGACTAATTAAGGATGAATTACATGATGATGATGATACTTTGGTTGAATATAATAGTGATGAAGAGTCGAATCATAATGTAATTAATAATGATGATTTTAAAGATCTTGATCATGATAATTAAAGGTAATAAAAATATTTTTTATATTGTTTGAAATGTAGTGATGATGTTTGAGTTATTTTTATGGGAATTGTTGGTTAAGTCAAGAGGACTTCACTTCTATTAATTTTGATGACAATCAAATAATAATAATTTTAGAAATGTATGAGCTATTTTGATAAATTTGTTAAGTGTGCAAAAAAAAATTAAGTAACACTTAGTCAACTCAGAAGGTGCGCGGTCAACAATAGACGAAGCGTTGCACCAGACGAAGTGCAATACCAGACGAAGCGCTGTACCAGAATAAGCATAACAACAGATGAAGCAATACACCAGACGAAGCGCTACACCAGATGAAGCACAACACCAGACGAAGCGCGACAACATACGAAGTGCAACAATAGACGAAGCGATATAAATGACGAAGCGAAATAACAGATGAAACGTAGTAAAAGAAGAAGCATTATTCCAGATGATACAAAAGGAAGATATTTTAGAACGTCAGACAGTTAGTTAGTTGGAGTTAGTTACAGGACTTAACTAATGATCATTTCTAGAAGATTCAAGAAACAGTTTTCAAGAAGACAATTGGAGACTTAGGCTATAAATACTAGTTCTAGTCAAAGACTAAAAAACGAATGCTTTTATATTAGCAAAAACTCTGCATTCAAAGTGAGAAAGAAGTGAGCAAATACATCTGTAACCTAAAGCTCAAAAATACTTTTCTTAGAGAGATAAAGGAAGGCTAAAGCTGGAGAGGCTAATACAACTGAAAAATACTTTGTGAGAGAGACCTGAAGAGGCTCTACAAGTGTAGAAAGAATACTTGTAAAGTTGGAAGAGTATATTGAAATCTTAAACTAACTCTGAGGACTAGACGTAGCCCAAGGTTTGAGGTGAACCAATATAAAATCGCAGTGTCTATTCTCTAATCCTTATCTTTTAAATTTTTTTGTTGTTAGACGAGTAGATAATATTACTTGTGATTGCATTGCTTATCAACTTTAGCAAAGTGTTTTAGTAATCATTTGAATTTTCCTAAAGAAATTCAAGAAGTACCAAAAGATTAATGTTTTCAAAAAAAAATACACAATTTAACCCCTCTTCTTGTGTAGTTTACATATTATATCGAATTCCTCTATTAACAAGTAATTTACTTCAGTTGGTATTAGAGCGAGGTTTCCAAGAAATACTGTCACAAAGTGAGGACAAAGATCCATGGTTGAATCACATGTTTTTATAGCTGAAGGTACCTCGGTCACAAGACCTCTTGCATTTAATGGTGAGGATTATCATTATTGGAAGGACAGGATGCAACTCTTTATAGAATCCACACATATTGATCTTTAGGATATCATCAAGATTGGTCCATATACACCAACAGATGATGAAGGAAATATCATCTCTCGTGATCAATGGTCAGTCGATCAGAAAGCTCAATTTTAGTTGAATTCAAAGGCCAAGTTCTTTTTAAGTTGTGTCCTAAGCAGGAGTGAATATGACAAGGTTCATGGATGCGTATCTGCAAAGGAGATGTGGGACACATTAGCCATTGCACATGAAGGTATGAATCAAGTGAAAGAGTCTAAGATCAGTATTCTTGTTCATCAATATGAGCTGTTTAAGATGAAAGATGAGGAGATTATTGATCAGAAGTTTGGACGATTTCAAACAATTGTTAATATACTTAAAGCTCTTAGGAGAATCTACGATAACCAAGATCATATCAGAAAGATTCTCAGAAGTCTACCTAAAAGATGGAGACCCAAGATTACAGCAATACAAGAGGACAAGGACTTAAGCAAGCCAAAGCTACATGAATTGCTTGGTTCACTAAAGGTACATGAAGTATAGCTTGATGCAGAAGATAAACCTAGAAGAGATAAGTCTATCACATTAAAGGTTGGTCAGAAGAATCAAAAGAACCCAAAAAATAGAAGCACATCTTCAAAAGCATTAAATATTAAAGAAATAAAAAATGATGATGCCAGTGAATCTGATCAAGATTCAAATGAAGATGATGATTAACTATCCTTCATTTCAAGAAAGATTAGGAGGATGTGGAAAAAGAAAACGAAAGGAAATAAAGACTTTTCTTTTAAAAAGAATAGGAGGATGTGGAAAAAGAAAATGAAAGGAAATAAAGACTTTTCTTTTAAAAATAATAGCAAAGACGATGCCAAGAATGAGAAAATGTCTATCATCTGCTACGAGTGCAACAAACCAGGACATTACAAGTCTGAATGTCCATTGCTTAAAAGAAAATAGAAGAGAAGTAAAGAAAACAAAAAGAGCATGATGGCAATGTGGGAAGATTTGGACTCATCCGAATCTGACTCCGATTCAAAAGCATCAGAACAAGCAAATATATACTTGGTAGCTGAAAAAGAATGCGAAGATGAGGTAGCTTCTAACTTTAATGATCTTCAAGAGGAATATTTAGAATTGTTAAAAGATTCGCATGCTATATTAAAGCAATATAGGATTCTGAAAAAGAAATTTGTTGAAAGCTTGAAGAACACGGAAGTGTTAGAGAAATAAAATGTCTGCCTTAAGAAACAATTAGACTATATGAAAAAGAAAGTAACTGTAGATAGATCTAAGGAGATTAATCAACTAAAACTAAGGATTAATGGTCTTTCAGCAGATTTATCAACATTTATTGAAAGTACTAAAAGGATGAATGATATGGTTGGAAAATATAGACATCCAAAGGATAAGAGTGGTTTAGGGTTTACTAAGAGTGATGTTCGTCATAATAAGAGTTTTGTTCCTAACAGAAAGAAAAAGAAGCAATATTATTATTATTCGAGGAATTATTGTAAGTCTAACCCCAAAGGACCCAAGAAAATATGGGCACCTAAGAAAGACATAATATATACTGCAGATCTCCCTTCTTAGAAGAAACAACCAACACCAATGGTACCTGGACAGTGGATGCTCGCAACACATGATGGGAAGAAGGTCTATGCTCCTAGACCTCCAAAATAAGCAAGGAGGATCAGTAATTTTTGGAGACAACTAGCAGGGCAAAGTAGTTAGAATTGAAAAAATTGGTAAAGATTCATTTGCATCTATTGATAATGTTCTGTTAGTTGAAGGATTAAAGCATAATCTAATTAGTGTAAGTCAATTATGTGATTCTAGTTTTGAAGTATCCTTTAATCAAAATTCTTGTATAGTCAAAAACAATGATGATTCCACATTCTTTTTTGCCAAGAGATGAAACAATCTCTATAAGATTAGTTTAGATTATTTGAAAAGTTAAAATATTTCATTTTTTATATCAACAAATGAAGAAAAACTGATTTGGCATAAAAAGCCATGTTAGTTTTAAACATATTTCTAAGTTGGTTAGACGTGATTTGGTAAGAGGATTACCAAAAAATAAGGTTTAACAAAGATTTCTTTTATGAGAGTTGTCAAAAAGGAAAACAAGTTAAAACATCTTTTTCTCCTAAAAATGTTATAACTTCGTCTAAACCTTTAGAGTTGTTACATATAGACTTGTTTAGTCCAACTAGAACATTAAGTCTTGGCGGAAAGAAGTATGGTCTCGTAATTGTTGATGACTTCACTAGATCTGTTGGATATTGTTTTTATCACATAAAGATGACTCTCTTAAATGCTTTAAAATTCTATCCAAAAGGTGACAAAATGAAAAAGAAATTTCTATCATTGGAATCAGAAGTGATCATGGTAGAGAATTTGAAAATGAAAAATTCATAATATTTTGTGAAGAGAATGGAATTTTCCATAATTTCTCTACTCCTAGAACTCCACAACAGAATGGAGTTGTAAAAAGAAAGAATATGGCGATTCAGGAAATGACAAGGACTATGCTATGTGAAATGAATCTTCTTAAGTATTTCTGGGTAGAAGCTGTGAATACAGCTTATTATATTCAAAATAGAGTATTTCTGCGACCTGTTTTAAATAAAACTCCATATGAGTTATGGAAAGGAAGAAAGTCGAATATTTCTTACTTCTATCCTTTTGGTTGCAAATGTTCTATATTGAATACAAAAGAAAATTTGGATAAATTTGATTTTAAGATCAATTCAAGAATTTTTCTAGGATATTCGATGTCTTCTAAAGCTTATAATGTTGAAGAATCTATGCATGTTAAGTTTAATAATGATTCTCATTCGGATAGAAGAGACGATTCTGATGATGAAACTATATCTATTCCCTTAGTTAATAAACTAGACATGTCACCTCTAGTTGATCCACCTAATAAGGTGGAAGATATTCCTGAAAATTTTAGTCTTAGGAAAGACTAAAAGTATAAATCCTCTCACCCAGGAAATTTGATTATAGGCAAAACTTCAGAAGGAGTAAGAACTAGGTTTAAATTTAGAAGAGATACAAAAGTAGCTTTTGTTTCTGAATTAGAACCAATGAAAATTGATGAAGCTCTTCAAGATGAAGCTTAGATTTTAGCCATGCAAGAGGAGTTAAATCAATTTACAAGGAACAAAGTTTGGTCTTTAGTTCCTAGGCCACCCAATAAGTCTGTCATATGAACCAGATGGTTATTCAAAAATAAACTAGATGAATCAGGTAGAGTAAACCATAACAAAGCTAGATTAGTAGCTCAAGGCTATAATCAACAGGAAGGAATAGACTATAATGAAACCTATGCTCCTGTAGCTAGACTAGAAGCTATTAGGATTTTGTTTGCATATGTTGTTTGTCATGATATAAAACTGTTTGAAATGGATGTGAAAAGTGCCTTTTTGAATGGTTTTATAGATGAAGTTTATGTAAAGTAACCTCCTAGTTTTGAAGATACTGATAAACTAGATTATATCTATAGACTTCATAAAGCTTTGTATCAATTAAAACAAGCACCTCGTACTTGGTATAATCGTCTAAGTTCATTTTTGATTGGAAATGACTTTATTATAGGACAAGTAGATAAGACTTTGTTTAGAAAATGTATTAAAAATGATTCCATTATAGTACAGATATATGTAGACAATATTATTTTTGGTGCAACTTTTAAGAAGCTATGTTCCAGTTTTGAAAATCTTATGAAAAGTGAATTTCAAATGAGTATGATGGGTGAATTGAAATTTTTCCTTGGTTTACAAATTAAGCAAAATGAAGAAAAGATTTTTATTCATCAACAGAAATAGATCAAAGAACTGTTAGTTAAATATAAAATGGAAAAGCTTAAACCTATGTCAACTCCTATGCATCCTTCAAACCTTTTATCTAAGGATGAAATAGGTAAGAAGGTTGATCAAACCCTCTTCAGAGGAATTATTGGTTCTTTACTTTACCTAACTGTAAGCAGACCTGATATATTGTTTAGTATTTGTTTATATGCCAGATTTCAAGTAGATCTTAGAGAATCTCATTATATTGCTGTTAAAAGAATGTTGAGATACTTGGCAAGTTCTACTAATCTTTGTTTAATGTATGAGAAAGGTAAAGATTTAAAGTTAATTGGCTACTGTGATGCTGATTATGCTGGAGATAGAATTGATAGAGAGAGTACAAGTGGAGGTTGTCACTTTCTTGGTCATAATCTAATTTTATAGTCAAGCAAGAGGCAAAGTTCAATTGCTCTATCTACTACAGAAGCTGAATACATGTCAGCTGCAAGTTGTTGTTCACAGACGTTATGAATTAAGTATCAGTTAGAAGATTACTCTATACAAGAAGATCAAATTCTAATCTTCTGTGACAACACAAGTTCTATCAATATATCAAAGAATCCAAAACAACACTCGAGGGCAAAGCATATTAACGTTAGACATCATTTTATACGAGACTATGTACAGAGAGGAATCATCAATCTACAATTTGTTGAGACGAATCAACAATGGGCGGATATCATCACTAAACCTTTGTTTGAAGATAGATTCAAGGAAATCAGACGGAACATAAATATGATAATGTTGAATGACCATTCGTCTGACACGTCATGACCCAAACGATTCATACAAGAAGAAGATAAAAAGTCATAAGTTTTCAAGTAAATAATAATGGTAAGTTATGAACTATAACTTTTCAAGAGTTGGTATAAGAAGGAAATCTTCTCAAGATTCTAAAATACCTTCCACTCTAGAATTTTCTTGAAATACTTTGAAATTGACTTGTTTAGTGCCCTCAACCAAGATTATTCAATACTCTGTTCTAAGCTTCAAGTTCATTTCATCTCATATTCTTACTTTTAGAGACTAACATCATTATTTTAAGTGAAATACTTTTGTGTGTTTACTTTTTATTTGTTACAGATTACAAATGGAACAATCACTTATCTATGGGAGACACGTTGATTTCAAATCATTGAAGGAAAATTAGATGGACATTAAACCAGAGATTGAAGCAATTGGATGGAAAAACTTCTTTAAGGTTCGTGAAAAGGTCTATTTAAATAAGATATATGAGTTTTGGAAGAATGCAAAGTTGGTAGACAATGCCTTGGTATCAATGGTAGATGGTTTTGTCAGTTATCATGACATAAGATACTATCAAGAGGGTGTCCTAGTATTGGAGTAAAGCTGTTTAACAATACAAAATGGATTATTCAAGGTCATCTAGATAGAATGCACATTAATCGACAACTCTATAGAAGTAGTGATCCTAAAGTTAAGAAGGTGGCAACCCTTATTTCGAAGGCTCTACATTCACTGCTTCTTCATTGTGTTCTACCAAGATTAGGCTAGAAGGACCTAGTGACAATGAATGACGAACATTGTCTATATCACATACTAAATCACCAACCCATTAATCTTCCGTACTTGATGCAAAGAGTATTATTAATGCCACAACTATTCACAGAATGGGGATAAAGTTTGATGATGAGGTAGATATAGGTTTTACACCCAAAGTAAGGTCTGAGGGGGAGCTTATAGTAAGACGAGACAGAAGTGAAAATAGTAGGTCTATAAGAAAAACAAAACCTCGATCAACAGGAAGAACATCTGTAGAAGAAAAGACTGAGAAATCGTCTGATGCACCAATAAAACCTAAGACGATTCTATAGAAAGAAGAAAGTTAAGTTCAACAATCATCACAATAAGTGTCATTGAAGAGAAAGGCGGAGACACTTCAATCAGAAAAATCCAAACAGTTAAGAAGGCCACCAAGACTATTGACCTTACAACAACAAGAACAGAAGAAGAGGAAATCTCTAATTCTTGATGGAGATTCTGAAAAGCAAGAGAAAAGACAGTAGCCTACCGGATCAATTGTCTTTATTTTCCAAAGCCAATAAGCAAAATCATCTGGAGAGATAGAAATTAAAAGGAAGTTGGTATTTGATGAACCCCATTTCTAGAGCCCAGCATTCGAAACCACAAAACTTGAGCAAACACATCATCCACACTTCAAGCTCAAAATTTCATAATTTGAAAGTCATTACATAGAACATATCATGAAGACTCATCCATAAAACATAACACTCAAACATGCATCATACTGGACAGGTCAATTATGTAATGCACAAATAATTGACTCGAGGGCTCCATGAAAACAAAATGAAGAAACCGAAGTTTACCCCATAAACAGAATGAGTTCAATTTTGAAGCTCATATGCCACGAGCGGGTAATCGGGAGAAGGCTCTTGTCAACGTGCATATGACGAACAGAATAGTTCCACTCTCGCCCAAACAGAAGCACATAATCATGCTCAAATCATTTTATCAAATGCTTTCATACTTTTCATTCTCTTTCTATTCTTTTCATTTACACAAAATGCCATGACAGATATCAAGGCATAGCATGATCAACATCATAATTCAGTTATACCAAAATGTCATACATCTTTCAATGCATAACATAAAACACATCATAGCAATTCATAATTTAGCAATTGTAGCATATACACACACATAGGTAAAATGCCCATTTACACAATAACCACAAATATATTACCCACCTAATTTGCTTGCAAAATCCAAGTCAAGATTGTCTTTCCCCTTGCTATTGGGTAGGATTCTCTTGGTTCCCTAAAACAAACCAAGTCTCATTCAATAGGAATCCAATTGAAAATCCCACAATGCAAAATTCACTAAAATTGATTCTAGAATGCTTAAACCCAAGCATTTTCTAGACTCCATAAACTAAAATCCATCCAAAAATCCAAAAGATTTAAATTGATCTTACCTTCAGTCTTCACCAAATGAAGGAATTTTTAGCTCAAAGGGAAGCTCTTCTCTTGCTCTTCCTTTTTCCTTTCTTGAACAACTCCAAAATCTCTTTTAAAGACTGAGAAAAATTAAACCTTAGCTTGTTTTCTCTTCTTTCTCTCCTTCTCTTCTTCTCTTCATATTTCTCTCTCTTCTTCATGACACTCTCTCTTTTTCTCTTCCATTTTGGTTCTCCTCTCTTCTTAAAATGTAAGAAAACACTTCTTCTTCTAATTATACCCTTAATGATCGAGAAATATTGTAACACCCCACTCCCGCTTGACCCGAACCCGGTATCGATGGTGATATCCAAGTCCGTTTCCCGCGAGGGTGGCGTGCTACATCACTAAGTCCAAACTTAGTATAATTTTTTTAAGCGTACGTGCAATTTAATAATTACACATTTGGGCTCACTTTTCTTTAGAAACATTTTCATTTACAGTAGTTGCCAAATTGTTGTTTACAAAAACTAGAATTTCTATGTGCACATTCCAAAAACAAAACACGTTAAAACTTTGATCGATTTCTTTTACAAAACCTTTTTCCAATCAGAAAATATACACAACAAATATACTCAAACACAAAATACAATGTTTTGCGGAAATACAATTTAATGCTCAAAAACAGAGACGCAATACAGATGCAAACTGATCCCAACCTCTTCGTTCACTCTCATGCAATTATTATATGCCAGTTGCCTAACGGAGTATTCTTCAGAGTCCTGAAAAATAATTGCAAATTTTGGGTGAGTTTTGCGAACTCAGTGAGTGACCATCATCGATGGCTCACCCAG
>JANIJH010005009.1:0-12798 GCA_024520975.1 Erythroxylum areolatum | reverse complement strand
ATTTCAATTTGTTAGCTCAAGCCAAGATATTAGTCCAGTTAAGAATTTTGTTTTGCAATTCAAAGATATTGAGAAAAACACTCCATTGTTTTTTGTTATAAAGACATTTAAAGAATATATTATCTAAAGTTACAACTTTTCTAGAGCATAAAGGGCAATTTGTAGTTGGATTTTGAAACTTGATACTATCCTTGGCCCTTAATATCTATAGAGCTGCAAACCATAAGATCAAAGAGTGAGTTGGAGTAATACCCTAACTCTAAATCAGCTTATGAAATGGAAACTTGATCAGAGGGCCAAGTAATAATTGTTTACAAGATTGAGTAGTAAACTTATGATATTTATGGAGCTCCCATTTGACTTTATCCTCTTGCACTTAACTTGGAGAATATGAAGGGCATTGCTCAATAATAGATCTAATTCCTGTACACATAAGAAAAGGCCAATGCCAATTTTTGTTTTGAATTAATGAGTGCACTTTCGTACCCTTAATGATAGTCCCTTTTAAAGCTACAAAAAGGTGAGTGTTATATAAAGGTCCTAAGATATGCCAATTATCAAAAACAAATTAAAGTGCTCTTTCCATATTAAACATAATGCTTATTATGTGAGCAAGGCTACACATGATAGATATATCGATAGACACCGAGATCAACGTGGTGCTAATCGAGACTAGATGTTGCCTCCTAGCCTCGCTTGTTAGACTAGGCTTAAAAGATTCAAGGCCACGTTAAATCCATTCATGACTTGCGTGATTGATGAAGGACTTCGCGAGAATCAAGATCCTTGCTCTTAGCTTCATTTTGTCAATTTGAGTCAAGTTCTGGGCCCGAATAGCCCAGCTCGTCAAGCACACAGGCAGGCCAGATGCTCGCTAGACCAGACGCACCGTCTGACCTCCTTTTTCTTTGGGTTGTTCTCCTACTATTTTTAGGACGATTCAGATAGTATAAATAGTTGCCTTGACATTATTTTTAGGGTAGCACACTTTGATAATTTGAGAGCTTCGTTATTGCAAGCTTTGTGAGGAGTTTTCTTTATGTTCTTGTTATTCCACAAATCCTAACTCTACTTGTCAATTAATCTCAATTGTGGTGTATTATTTTGGTTCAATTTTCTCAGTTTCTTGCTAGGTCTAGGTTGCCTGGACAATAATGATCCTTGAGATTTAGAAAAGTATCGAAAACCTTGCATACATAATTTGTTTGAAGGCTACCAAATTATATTAAGATTAATTTTCTTCCTTATGCACATCATTTTTTGTATCAGAGCATTGGGTTTTAGGGGAGATTCCATTCTACTCCAATAAATGAACAAGGTAATTGCTTTTGCCCCCAATTCGTCGGTCCCTAACCCTAAAAACAAGATGCAAAGTTTCTGATTAGGGTTTACCCTTGACTACTTGAATTGTATCTTGAATTGCGACATATAAAAAAAGAATTGCAAAATCGAAAGTGTTACTGCCAAGTTCAAGAATTGCACTATGTTGGAAAGTCTTATATGAAGGATTGGCAATTGAATTGGACGAATCTTAAACTTATCTTGCATGACATTACCTTGAAAAGAGTTCCAAACTTGGCGCCATCATGGGATTTCTTGATCAGAGGGAGTTAAGTTTTTCGAAGCATAACTTGAACGTTGAGGATTTGAGAGGAAAAAGGCAAGAGGGTATTAGAGCGGCCAAGACACACGAAGGGAGTATTCTAAATTCAAGTGAAACATGTGAGGGAGAGCTTTGTTACCACAAGCTTTGTGAGGAGTTTTCTTCGTGTTCTTATTGTTCCACAAACCCTAACTCTACTTATCAATTAATCTCAATTATGGCGTATTGTTTTGGTTCAATTATCTTGTTTCTTGCTAGGTCTAGGTTGCTTGGACAATAATGATCCTTGAGGTCTAGAAAAGTATCGAAAACCTTACCTATCTAATTTGTTTGAAGGCTTCCGAATTATATTAAGATTAATCTCCTTCCATGCACGCATAAGCTTAATATGAGAGTGTATGAAGGATCTTTTACGTAAAATCTATTAAAAAGTGTAAATTGTGAAGAAGTTTAAGGAATTGACTATATGCTTTCCTACTTGATATGAAACATGTTTACCCATCTCACCCATAGACTTTCTTTGTCCCAGCATATCCTCCAAAGCCACTCTACTAACAAGATTCTGTTCATTTTACTAGGTGAATTGATTCCCAATCCTCCATACTACTTAGGAAGACATAACACTCAATTGACTTTGGACATTCTTTTGCGGCTAGAATTTTGGCCATGCCAGATGAAGTCTCTAATACTCCTATCAATTTTCTTCAAAAGTCCTTTAGGGATAGTTAGATAAGATAGCCAGTAGCTATGAAAATTATTAAGAATAGTAATGGCTAATTGTAATCTACCTCCATATGACAAGAATATGTTGTTCTATTGAGAAAGTCATCTACTAACTTTTTCTATGAGAAATCTACATTCAACTTCCTTAAGCTTCTTTGTGGGAATTGGAACCCCCAAGTATGTGAGAGGTAGTTAGTGTTTGTTGAGTCCTAAGATATCTTCAAACTTTGTTTAGAAAGATAAGAAGCACTTTTACTTAAGTTAAATTTGAGACCTGAGATATCCTAAAAGCTTTGCAAAACTCTTAAAAGAGTGGCAATGGAAGTAGGATCATTGGCACAAAGCATGAGCAATTCATCTGCAAATGAAAGTTGAATAATACTAAAACCACTGCATCTATATTGAAATATGAAATTCATGTTTCCTTCCATGCAAATCTGTGTGATTCTTTAAAGTACTTCCACAACAATGGCAAATAGATAGGGGAAAGAGGATCACCTTGTTTGATTCCTATGGCTACTTTATAAATATAAGAAGGTTCTCTAATCATCAAAACTGAATAAGAAATAAATGATATGCAAAAGTGAATGCATTTGATGAACTCAGAAGGATATTCAAAAGCCTTCAGAGAATTGATAATGAAACTCCATTCAATGGTGTCATAAGCCTTTGTGAAATCAATTTTGAGTGTATAACTCCTGATATGCTACTTTAATTTGTAATTTTTGAACAATTCCCAAGCTAGCAAGATATTATCACTTATAATTCTTCCTAGGATATAAGCACCTTGAATTGGATTGATTAAGCCAAGTAAGGTGACTTTTAACCTATAGAAAGTATTTTAGAAATAATCTTCTACACCACTTTAAGTTCAGTGAGAATGCACTGATCTTACTATTGGAGCTTGTAACTCAACCCATTTCTCCTAGAAGAATCCATCTGGTCCTAGAGACTTAATAGGATGAAATGAAAACACTACATATTTTATCTCTTCTATGGTAACTTCCTTAAGCATTTCATTCTTTTGAATCTAGTATATTCAAATACTCCATTTATTTCTTTGAAGCGCCTTGTAACTGCCCTTTTGTCTCTTTTTGATCATTTAACAATTTGCCATTGTGAACTTCAAAGGATATTATTTTGTTTATATTTCTTCTTCCTTGATTCACATTATAGAAATACTTAGTATTCCTATCACCTTACTACATCCATTGCACTGTCAATTTCTATTTTAGCTAGGAATTGTAAGCTTCAAATGTCTACATATATTTTTTAAGGTCAATTCTCTCTTCTCTATAAGGATTGAATCTGTAGGATTGATCATTAGTTGCTTATGAGTGCATGTGAGTTCCTCCATTAGTTGTAATCTATCTGTCTTTATTGGATTTGGGGTACCCTTAAATAATTTAACATAGTTAGCCTTAATAAATTTCAGTAATTGCATACATTGGAATGCTTTAGAACCCTGAGAATGTTTGTTAATAGCTTCTGTGATAATTGAGTCAAGTTAGGCACGTTTTAATAGGGTTAAAAAACTTGAATGCAGGTCTTTTGTCTTCATTTTACTATTAACAATCATAGTGATTAGAGTGTGATATGAAAATAGTGGTTCTTCGAACACTACATAGCTTTCTTGCATTTTAGTGAGCCAACAATCGTTGAGTAAATATCTATTAAGCTTCCTTTATACCAATCCACTATTCTTCTAATGATTACTCCATGTAAAGATAGGTCCTTGAAATCTGAGATCAACCAAACCAAGATTAGCAGTAATTTCTGTCAATTCTCTAGTATCATTATGTATTATGCTTCTTCTAATATTATATTCAGCTAGAGATAACAAACAATTGAAGTCTCACATAAGCATCTAAAGACTTAAGTTGCTCATGTCAATTACTTGCAAGTCCCTCCATATTGCAGCCCTCTAGAATTCCCAATTTTTTGCATAAATGAATGTAATTATTATTGGAATCTTGTCAGCTTGATAATAAGTTCACAATGTAGGAGTTGTTTAGTGCAAACCCAATTTGTTAACAACATATGATTTGGACCAAAACCCACCAAAATCCTTCCATTGGAATGCTTATAATTATTACTAAATGCTTGCCATCTAGTTGGGAGGAAGTGTAAACCTTTTTTTTAATCTTCTTTAATTTTGGTTTCCACTAAAATAGCAAAACTCATTTGCTTATTAGCTAGGTAATCTTTTAGTTCTAACTATTTATTGAGGTAGTTCAATCCCCTCACATTCCATATGGTACATATCATTTGGATTGCTTGGTGTTAGTTTTCCTTTTAGATCTTCTATTATTAGATCCACTTTCTTGCCACTACTCAAGCTCCTTCTGGTTGTTTTAAGTAAACCTCTTCCTTTAGGTCACCATTTAAAAAAACCATTTTCACATCCATTTGATGTAAGTCCATATCAAAGTTAGTAGCCAATGTCAAAATTATACTAAGTGAATCTTTTCTAAACATAGGAGAAAATATATCAATGTAATCGATTCCTTCTTTTTAAGTGAATCCTTTAACAACCAGTCTTCCCTTGTATCTTTTATTGTTGCTTAATAAGACTTTCTTTGTTTTAAATGCCTATTTGCAACCTATGGGTTTTGCTCCTTTAGGAAACTTAACAAGATCCCAAACATCGTTAATCTTCATGGAATTCATTTCTTCCTTCATGGCATTGTGCCATAAATTTGATTCTTTGTAACTTATAACTTATAAAAATGTTTCAGGATCATTCTCAGCTCCTATATTGTAGTCAGATTCTTGTAGATATGCAACATAATCACTAGTAATAGCTAATTTCCTTATTCTAGTACATGTCTTTAATGTTGCATAGACATCCTCCTATAGAGTATGTTATTCAACTAATTGCTGAATGCTTTCAGGCTATTCCTGAATAATGGATCTACTAAATTATCAACAACTTATGGAATTTCTTAATTGTCATTTATGTTGACCATAAGCTATTGAATTTCAATAGTTGGTCGTACAATGTCTATTTGAACTTGAGGAGCATTGTGAATGATAATCATTTTTTTTTAATGTGGAAGGTTGAGTATCTATATCATCATTATTAGAAACTATATCTTGAAATTGATCCCTCCCACTAATCAAATCATTCTTTAAAAAAATTTAAGTTTCTTGATTCCACAATTCTAGTGTCATATGATGGATATGTCCACAATTCTCCAAATGTGTATATATCGCAAAATTGGTTTCTAACCCCTAAATAACTCAAATGGCATCTTTGGAATAGCTTTAATTGGTACTTGATTTAATATATACTTTGTTGATTTAAAAGCTTCAGTCCATAAGGACTTAGGAAGTTTGGAGCTACACAACTTGCTCTATACCATGTCCAATAATGCTTGGTTTCTTCTTTCTGCCATACCATTATAGTCTTGAGACCTAGGCAAAGTGTATTAGGCTATTGTTCCTAATTTCTTGAAGATAACTCACAAATGGATCAGGAGCTTGTCCACCTTTAATATCTACCATAATATTCCCTAACTCTATCAGATCTCACAATCTCAATTTGCTTACCACATTATTTCTCTACTTTAGCTTTGAATATTTGAAAGCATCTAATGCTTCATTTTTGTTATGAAGCAAGTAGAGATATATCTATCATCAGTAATCATCTATAAATAAGATGAAGTATTTCTAATCATATGAGTCCATATTTGGACTACAAATATCTATATGTATGATCTCTAATATATCTTAACTTCTCTAAGCACCTTTATTTAATTTGTTGGTCTCCTTTCCCTTTTGCACTCCATACAAGTTTTAAAATCAGAAAAATCTAAAAATACTAAGTACTCCATCATTCACTAATCTTTTAATCCTTCCTATGGAGATATGTTATAATCTTTGGTGCCATGACATAGAGGAATTTTCATTTATGACACAATGTTTTATTCTAGCATTAACATGTGTTGCATTGTAGCAATATATAAATTAAATTACAATCCCCATTAGCCTCCATACGTGAATGTATCTTATTTCCATATAAGATTTACTGCTCACTTCCTATTGGTTTCCTTGGGTTTTTCAAATCCTGCAACTCATTTGTAATATGGATTGTATAAATAGAATCAATCCATCATGTGTCATGATGAACTCCAGCCATGTAAAATTCAAAACAAACTAGTGAGATTGGATTTCCTTTCTTCTTAAGTCATTCCTTATGTTTAACACAATCCTTCTTCATGTGTCCTTTTTCTTGAAAAAAAGCACTTGGATTTGTTCTTAATGTCAACTTGGGTAGGTATCTGACCTTTCCCCTTGAGTTTTCTTGATTTTTCTTCTTTCCCTGAACAACCAAATTTGCACTCTACAACTCTCTCCCTATTCCATTTACAATCTCCCTTCCTCTTTAACACACATGGTCATTAATTCATTTATTAACCACTTATCCCTATATGTATTATAAGAGATTTTAAAGGATCCATATGGTGGTGGAAGGGTATTCAAAATATAATGCACGAGGAAAGAATCAGGCATCTCAACCTCGAGTGTTTTTTTAACTGACCAGCAATGTCCCTCATCTTCATGATCTTCTCACACACAACTCAAACACTAGTGAACCTTGTAGCTAAAAACTTCATAATCAATTGCTTGCAAGTTCTTTATCTGAAGTTTCAAGTTTCTCATCAATAGCCTTCAGTAGGGCACAAACATTGTCATATTGTTCTACATAACCATGAATGCTAACAGAAATTTTGCTTTTTATGAACATCACATTTAGGCTATTAGATCGCTCCTATCATTCATAAAGAGCAATTTCAGTTGTAGTGCTAGCCTTAATTACCTTAGGTGGTTCGTCCTTCTAGATAACATAATCAATGTCCGTCTACCCTAGATGAAGAATAATTCTCTCTTTCTAAATCTTATAATTTCCACCCCTCAATTTGGGAATTTCACAACTTGTATCACATAAACTAATAGTTTGAATGGCTGCATAATTTAAACATACATTCTACTTACAAATAAATTGATGCTAACAAAACTATATATATGTGTTACTAATGTAAAACATATCTTAAAAGACATAAATCAAATGACATCAAAATTTCTTGTGGGCTAAATTTTTAATTCAAATAGATTTATGCTAAACTTTATGATAAAACTATCAAACTATATTCTAATTCCTAACACCTACGGGAAAATTAGAAAAACCAATTTGATATTTCATACTAATTAATTATTCAAATATAACAAATATATTTTTATTAGTATATATAATAAAAATATACTAAAATAATTATCTACAATTAAAAGTCTCAACACTTTATGAGATTAATTACATAAATATACAATTTTATATAATTAGGGTTACTATGGCTAAGCCCTACTAATTAATCACTAAAAGATTTTATAAAAATTTCTATCACAATGTAAAATATAGACAAAATAGTCATGTGCTGCTTCACGTTAAATGTTCATACAAATATAATTTCAATGCATAATATATATGAATATCACATTGAGTCTAGTTGGAAAAGGCTTACCATATGCCCATGAGGGTGTGGGTTCAAGTCTTAGTCATTGTAAAAGAATTTGTTTTTAAAACAACACACAAAATGATGTTGTTTAATTATAAAAGTCTTCTTTAACCTCCAACTGGGTCACAATGACTTGGTTTATAACCTACCGATTATAAAAAAACAAATCAAAAAACACCACAAAAACTAATTTTTTAAAATGTAAAAAAATTCCAAAACACTTAATTAAAGATTTTTACCTTTAATCAAAAGAAACAAGTCCAAAAACAATTATAAAAAGCAAATTTTCAAATATGAAAAAAAATTCCAGAATTTGAAATTCTCCAAATAATAAAACAAGGAAAAGGTTAACAACTTTGATATCAAATGTAAGTCACTTCTATTATATATATTGAACAGTAATTTATGATAGACTAACATGTAAACTAAATGCGGAAGAAAACAAAATACTTCCAGCCATTGTTGTTTTTGCTTGAAGATCCTATATTTTGGAATTCTTCTTAGCCCTCAATTCCCAATTTGATGGTTTATATTTCAAAAGAGAAAAGAAGCTTAGGGACACTAATTATCTTCTAGAAAAACTATATCAATTTATGTTAATATTAATGCACAAGATGAAGGTTTCTCTGACTTTTGACTCACTACAATAAAGATGTCATTAGTGATGGATATTACTGACGGAAAATTTAAGGATTCTATCGGGAAGACAAATTGGTGACAGAATTTACCAACAAATAAAGGTTTCATAAAAATAGCAATAAGTAATAATTTTTGACAAACAACATAATGTTCGTTGTTAAATTTATTGATGGACATTTTATGTAATCGTCGGTGAATATACCAATGGTTGTTTATTTAGTCGACCGTCAGTAAAGTTTCAACAGTCAAGATTTGTCCATCAACTGATTTACAGATGGTGTTGGTTATTCCATCAGTAATTTTATTACAACATTACCGACAATTATGATTGTTCTGTTTGTGTGTATAATAACAATTTTTGCAGCAAATCTTGTCGATAAAGTTGGCGATGGGCTATCAATATTACTGAAGGTTTGTTGTTTTCTGTTGATAAATATAATTGATTTTACTGATGTACTTATGTTTTTCTGTCGGTAAATATTTTTTAAAAATTTTAAAAAATCTCGTCATTGAATTTTATTTGATGATCTTATGGTTGATGCATAATTTAAACAGTTATGAAATATCTGTGCATAATATTTTGATTTGTTTTTATATTTAATTTGTTTAAACAGAAAGTTGATTGATGATTTAAAGTTAAAATTATCTTAATTGATAATAAAAACATTAAATTGCAAATGATAAGTATTTTTAATTCAACTGAAATGACTATGAATACACTATCGATTTGGTGACTACGGATGCTTTGATTGTTGCGATGAGGTGTTACCCCTCCCCTTCAACTCATCCATCTCATTACGGAGCTAAGCTATGTACTCAATCGACTGTTGCAACTGAGTTACCAATGTCTACACTGTGTTCCGAAGCTCATGGACTTCATTGGATGTCAACCGCCTACTAGATGTTATTGTACCAGATGTGGAGGATTGTGAATAATATGTGTTCGTGATTGAACCCAAGTTTTCTTTATCAATTGGTGACAATCTCATGGTTTTTATTAAACTTCTTAGCTCTTATTTTTGGATTTTGTGCTTAATTTAACTCTTGAGTGCTTGTCTTGAGTTAATGCAGTTTAAGGTAAAATTGTCACACATAATTAGTAATCTCACTAAATTGATTTTTTAGAACAATTGATACTACCAAACTACAATTTTTCATTGTAGGAGACTCAAAAAGTAGAGCCAAGGAGTGAAAACCAAGAGCACAAGTCAACGGGGGAAAAAGGGCAAGTTCGCTGCGGCGATGCAAATGTTTTACCGCGGTAAAATCTGAAGATCTTTTGAAGAGACTTTTCGGGAAAAGTTTGCCACGGCAAAGTTAATGTTTGTGTCGTGGAAAAATCAGAAGTTCACTGAAGAAATCTTTCGGGAAAAGTTCGTTGCGGCGAACTCATCCTCTCGCTGCAACGAAACCTTTAAATTGGCACAAACCCGAACCATTTTTGGCAAATTATCCGACTGCGTAACCCAATCCTTCAACCCGTTTTATAAAAAAGAAACCTATTTTAGTCTAACTTACAATGACAGTCGACACCTCTATACTCAAAATCCATCATCTCACACACATTCGAAAATTATGATTGGACCTACTCACCATAAATGCTTGGGCTTCTATTTCTTATCTTACTCTCCCCCATTCCTCAGTTTTTCACCGTTTGTTCTATTTTGATTCCTACAGTAATGTTTATGAGAGGATTTTCATTGCTAGGACTATGTCTTAGTGGCATCATTTTAGACTTTTAGTTTCATTAATGTTTTTAGTCTATCACAATTTTTTCATTTGGATTTCTTTCAGATTTTGTGTGGATAGGTTCCTCAAACAATAACCTTATCCATGTACTTTGTTTAAGAGTATTTTTTGTCTGCTTTTGGTTTGATGGGAATCCTTAAAGCGCTATTGAAGCTTAGATTATACTTTTTTTCCTTGTTTTGTTGGCCTTGCTTGATTATCCTTCATTTCTTATATTGTTAATAAGTATGTTATGAATGTATATATTGTTGCCTCCAGATTGTTGAGATGTTATTTAAAGGAATTAAGTGGACAATATGTAAAAGTAATATTTTCAAGTTTATCTAGTTGATTTAACATCTCTTTCAAATACTTAATGTTCTTGGCGAAGATCTTATTGATTGTTGCTTGGTTGTAGGAATTCATTTGTTGGCAATATTTCTATTTTCAAGGAGACTAAAGAGAAGCTTCAGCAGGTATTCTGTTTTGACATTCATTTCCTTTGCTAATTGACAATGTCAATAGTGATTTTCCACACATTTTAATTGAATTTGTATCTTTTTCTATATTTTACAGCATAGTCATTTTGCATCTTTTTTCTTTATTGAAAAAAGAACTTTTATCATCCTTTTTATGTTTTAAAAGGTAAATGACTGGATTTCTTGCATGACATGGCGACAATCAAATGCTATAACTAAGACTTTTGAACATGAATTTATATCAATTTACGTACTGGTTTGAAATTCATTGTCTTCTTTGCTTTGTTTTGTTTATCTTCTTTGGCCATCAGCTCACTCTTGCTTCCGTCATTTTCTTCCTTCACATGCTTCAGTGACTTCTTCTACGTGTTGGTTGAGGTAAGTGAGTTTTGTTATTTACTAGGTTTTTATTTACTTGGTTTAATTTAGGTATTTGTTTGTGGTTTGAACCTTCTATTTGAACTTTCTACATTTTTAATGTAAATGACCTACACCAACTAAAACTTGATGTGGTATGAACTTTAGTTTATCAGTGAATTAATATAGGATGAGTTTGACTAATAGTTCCAAATATTTGAATTTTGTTAATGGGTTATTTCATTTATGCTCTCCGAATTGATTAGGTTCTCTTTACTTTTCATGTGCAAATCTTTACATGCATCTTTTTTAATATAATAATAATTTTCTTCTAAGAATATTAGATAATTTTTATACGTTATAATAATATATTGATCTAATTATTCATATTTTTATCTTTACTTCCTATATTTACATAATTAATTTAGGTTAAATATCAAACTTTTAAAATTGATTTTAAATTTCAATAACAATATCTAAACCTTTCAATTAAAAATTCCAACTTTATAAAATTAAGTAATTCATTTTATGTGCCTGTACCAAATCAAGCAGTTGCTGCTTTTCCCTTTCACATCTTTAAGTGTGTAATTGAAATCTCTTCTAACATATATGATTACAAATAGAAAAAAAAAAGATCTTCAATTAATAAGTAATTTTGATCTTAACCCATAAGCCTTAACCTATAACCCGTGATGCAGCTCTCATGAGGCTTATCGGTGAAAAATACCACGAGCCTAGGAGTCACAACAAGAACTTGTTTTCTTGATTCACAAGTGCAAACTTTGGGGATTAATTCAATTGGTTAATCCTTAGGGGATGTTATATAAAGTTTAGATGTTCTGTAAACTTTGGGGAACATGAAGGATACTAACTATGGAATCACTATTTGAAATTAACAGTTTTACAGAATTGAGTAATATTGATAGATCTTGGATGTATAGATAATTAAAAGCTGATGGTTTCATTAATCCTAAATTTGTTGAGGGAGCTGAAGCTTTTATTCATTATGCGTGTTCTCAACCCGCATATATTGATGATCCAAAGATCAGATGCCTATGTAAAAACTGCAAACACATTCGTTTCCTTCCTATTGTTGAAGTGAATAGGCATTTGCTGAGAAAGGGGTTTGTCCCTAATTATTTTAAGTGAACACGACAAGGGAAACCATTGATTTCATGAAGACCTTGAAGATAGATTTTGTCATCTAAAGGGTCAAAATTGAACCAGATGATAAGGTAAGACAATCCTAGACGAAAGGTCAAATGATAGGCTTTAGTCTAAGACCTATTTTGGGACAATTGGCATAACTTTCTCTAAAGATAGTAGATTAAGGTGTTCTTTTGATGGTTTTGAAGAGGACTCCTAGATCTATAACTTTTATGAAGACATATAAGCGAGATTTTGTCATCTAGAGGGCCAAATTTAAACCAAACGATAAGGTAAGACGATCCTAGATGAAAGGTCAGACAATAGGCTTTAGTCTAAGACCTATTTGAAGTAAATCACAAGTTAATATAGAACTCACTAAGTACACAAGAAAGGGGGTTGAATTGTGTAATCTTTTTGTAAATACACAAAGCCTTTGATAATTTTTTGAAAAGGAAACTCTTTCAAGTATTAAATGAATATCAAATAGGTATTTAGTTAAATCGCAAATAACTAGTATAAATTTGTATAAGAACAAGAGTATTTAAGAGTAAAGAGTTAGAAGATAGATGATGCGATTTTTATACTGGTTCACCCCAAACCTTGG
>JANIJH010004919.1:0-12803 GCA_024520975.1 Erythroxylum areolatum | reverse complement strand
CTACCCCAATCTTCACAATTAAGCCCAAGAATGCATTTAACACAATAAATAACAACATTAAAACCAAATCACTTACCAATCAAGCTCAAATCCTCCGATCTCTGAAATTTCTCTAACTCTTTCCCCTTTCCTTTAGCATCCACGGTTAGCTCCCATGAACACACAAAACATCATTCTCTCAAGGTTTAACATCGATCTTTAACCACAAGGAAGAGAAACAAGCAAGAATCAAGAAGAAGAAAGGAACGAAGATCACCAAAGAAGGAGGAGAGGGTTCGTGCCCTAGGAGAAAAATAATTTTCCTTTCTTCCATTTAAAATTCTAAAGCATTTATTCTTTAAGCCTCTTATCTCTTTCACCTATAATACTTGTAAATCTCTTTCTCTTTTCAATTTCATTCCCAGTCCCATTTGTCTCCGAATTTCAATGACTTGACATAATAAATTTCTAAAATCGTATTTCTAAATTTTCATTGCCATTTACCAGTTATTCTTGTCCTATGCAATCAATCTGTCCGACACTCGGAAATTTCCGGTCCGGACATTTTCTCCTAATAATTCCAGAAAAATTTGAAAAGTCACAATCAATTTTTAACCACTCTAACACATTTCTAATTCATATTTTCCAACCCAATTATTCCAATTTTCTTGATAACTCAATAACAAATCTAGTTGTCTCATAAATTCACCATTCCTATCAATATCACAATCAAATGCCGGGAAAAAGTCATGAACGCATGTACTTATATGTGCATGTGCCAAATGACTGAGTCCTCTACAATCAGAGGCCAAATAATTGTTCACATTAGAAATATGAAATGCAAATTACTAGCCTGACCCAATTGACCCATATACCCTTCCCATTAGGGTCGGGATCTTACACATTTGGTAATACGTCCTTCTATCAAAATGTTTTTCATTGTCTTAAGTTTCTAACGACACTAAACTCATTCCAATTGGTTCAGAAATATGGAAGTTATACCCCAAACATGTTGGGACTAATCTTATGCTGAAACTATAATCTATACTCAACTTCCATCTAACATTTGAGATCTTTAGAGACTGATTCAAAACTTCCTTTCTTCATAAAACTTGTATCCCTATGTCTCCATTTTACAACGAATCAAAAATCACCTCATTTTGATATCTACAGCAAAAGTTATGCCCAAAATACCGAAGGAGGTCAGTGCAGGAAAAATGGGTCCTCACCGCGAAGAGGAGGCTGGCGCGCGCCGCGACGTGGATGCTAGCGCGCATCGCGACGTGCGCATGAGCACGTCACGACTTGCGAGCCTAAAATCATCCAAAAACTTGTTTTTCTCGCATTCTTCAACCATATACCTCCCATCTACCAAATAATCTTCATGTTAACCCTAAACCATCATTCCTACTTCATTTCTAAACTCATTTCAACCCAAAATCATTCACAACACAACAAAATCATTAACCCTAGAAGATTTAAGACATTTTTCATACACTATTCATCAACAACTCCCTACACACATTCAACCTCATTTTCAATTCCAACTATCATTAAACATGGTTAATCCAACCAATGAAGAAAGAAAGAATGCTTGCACTTACTCGTTTGGCTTCAAACTCTTCAAGTTCTTCAAGATCTTCAAAAATCCTAAGTTTTCTCCCTTCTTTTCTCTGTTCCCATGATGCTTCTTCTCTTCCTAACAAGCCAACCATTTCTTCTTCTAATTTACACTCTTAATGATTGCAAAATGACCCTTATGCCCTTCCACTTATGCCTTATAACTTAAAGGTTTAAGTGATCTACCAAAATTACCCCTCATGCATTCTTACTACATTATACTTTAATTCCATCAATTCAAACAATAGTTCCTCCTAACATTGACATGCTAATTACTCGAAAACAATTAATCTAACAAGACCTCAAAATAAATTAAATTATGCTTAATAAAATAAAGTAATAAAAAATTTCGGGGTCCAACAATTTGCCTCAATTAAGGAAAAAAATCTATACTATAATCCTATTATAGAAAAAATAAGACACTTTGATCTGACTTAAGCATAAATATATAAGGTTTACACCTTTATGTAGAGATTTACTCATAGGGATTATGACAAGGTCCATTGGTACAAACGAACATGGCCCTATAACAATATCCTTTGAACATTTCTTTATCTTATGACTAGCATTTAAACATAGAATAAGAAAAAGACATATTAAAAAGTCCTCATGTAGACTTTATAAGTGCACTTTGTAAGTAAGAAATGAAACAATAATCACTTATATTTCATCTATCAATTTTCATCCATACTATATATATAAAAATATGGCATATTATCAGTTGTATTATGATAAAGTAAATTGGCCAAATATTATTGAACGGGCTTATAAATCCAAGAGTTAGAAGAAGGATGATTAGGTTGTGTTTGATATGAATTTTGTTTGTATAGTCTATGCAATTTCGATGGAGGGGAATCGCATAATCTTTAGATACTCACATTAAGATATACATACTCTAATTTAAAACTTATTAGGTAGATGAAGGAAACTATTTTTTTTCTAAAAGAATAGTTGTCAGATTAAGCTCAAGCAATGCTTAAAACTTTGACATAAGCTAATAGTTTCATATTCTCTTCGAACTTCAAGTATTAGAATAGCTCATTACTTTAACCTTACTATCAAGCATGGGCAAATCTATTTTAGCATTTTGAGGCTTATAAATTCAACAATATTATAGATATTTTATCTTTCATCATTTCTTATCCTAGCATTAGTTTGTTAGGTTTCTTTTGAAAGGTATAATATAAACACACTTGTTTTAGAAATAGGTTGACATAATAGAATCGCAACTTAACTAAGATTGATAGAAATAAGATACAAAGTATTATTATGAGTAAAAATGGGAGTTGCAATCACTAGATCATTAACTAGTATAAGCTAAAAATATTAAAATTAGTAAATATTTTATTTGTAACTTAGAACTTATAAGATTGGATCATCACAAACTTTACTTTTGAGTGTTTGAATTTGATTTTTGATACTTCAAATAAAAAGATTGATGAGTATTTATAAGTGAATTAAACTAATTATAGCAATATATTTAATTTGTTCTAATTGTACAAATTTTTATAATTACTTTTTCTACCATATTATTTGACATTATTTAAACATTTTATAAATAATATGTAGGTAATTGTTATTTTGGGACAACTTATGGAAGCCTCTGCTGGAGCCCTTCAGATCTTCTGTACCCAATAAATCTGTGCCCTCTATTCCCCTCCCATCCAAGTCATTCATTAATTGCAGAGGGCACAGGTTTATTGGGTACAGAGGAATAGGTCCCCTGCTGGAGGCCCTTTCGGGTGTCCTCCGTCCCCCCACTATTTAGAAGCGAGTCAGTTTCTAACTCCACAGGAAGTTAGGAATATGAAATCAAGCAAAACAAGGAGCAATGTGGTGGCCTCTGATAACTCGAGGGACAAACCGAAGCACTTTCATATAGCTATTAAACAAAGCATTATCACTCCTCCATTGGAGACATTGTAGGAGGGACAAAAATATTGGGGAAACAAGATGGTAGGCAATTTTCTAAACAAAAGACCTGCCTTTCCACAGACATAAAATTAGGCACAAGTGAAATGAGGAAATAAAGGGTTAAACAAAGTCATGCTTACTAAGGATTACATATTCCTCTTTCAATTCACTGATAGTGACTCCATAAGCAACGTAATGGAAGATGGGCCATGGAACATTGGGGAAGAACCAATATTTATCCAAAAATGGGTTCTTGAACTTGAGCTTGAAAGATCTAGAATAGATTCCATTCCACTGTCCACAATATTCCATTAGAAATACTTAACTCTAATTGATGTGTCTCCCTTGCAATCTCCGTGGGATGACCTATTGTCTTTGATTCAGCCACTGCTAAGCCAAAAAAAAATGCTATGTTAGAATATGCGTTAAGGTGAAGATGAATGAGGAAATTCTGGATGATCTATCTATTATGAAATTTGTTTTAAACGGGGAATTAATAAAAGAAGTCCACTTTTCTTACAATTAGATACCAAAATTGAGGAAAAAAGAATGGAAGCCAATAAGAAAGAAATTTGTTTCTGGGAGCTATGCTGAGCTGATGGGAATTGAGGAAGATCCAGTTCCAGTCACTGATGATGATAACTCAGTAAAAGAGCAAACAAATAAGCTGACAGATAAACCTATACAGGTTGTTCAAGAAGTATAACAGGTCCATTTTCTAGCATAGGAAGAGGATCATAATGAAACAAGTGAGAAGGGAAGATCAGATGGTATGAACTCTATTACTAATGAGGATGAGAACATCATCATAATAAACAATAGGAATGCAGATAAAGAGCAGTTAGAGTTATCTCCTAATACTTTAAGGAAGTCAGGTAGGAAGGGAAGGAAACCCAAAGAGGTATATGGATGATTCCCTCAGCTCTAAATGATTTTTAGGATATTAGGGGCATAAATGAGCCCTGTAAAAGGAAGGTTGTTAAAGACATCATTGTAGAGAGACATCCAATCTTTATAGGATTGTTGGAAACTAAAATAAAAGCTTATAAACTTTAGAACTCAATGAGATTCTTTAGTAAAATTCGGGAGGTGGGCTCTAGTCATGAACATCATTAAAATGGTAGAATTATATTTGCATACAATAGGGACAAAGTTAAAGTGACTCTACAATCTAGCTTAGATCAATATGTTCATCTTAATTGCAATCTTGATGATTTAGGCATTTCTTTTAAGATCTCCATTATATATGCTTCCAACTTTGAATTTCAAAGACCTAAACTATGGGAAGACTTATCAATCATTAAAAACTTACTGGAAAACTCTTGGATTAAAGCAGGAGATTTTAATTGTGTATTACTCCCTTTTAAAGCTCAAGGTGATAGGGTTAATCCCTCTAATTTGGGCAGGGAACTAGAAAGGGTTATCACCAAACTAGAGGTAATTGATTAGAAGTTTACTGGGAATCTTTTCATCTGAAGTAACAAGCAAAACGATGGAGCCTTAATTAGGAAAAAAAACTCAACATATTCTTATCTAACCAAAATTGGATGAGGTGCTTCCCTAACTCTCATATTTTGATTGGATCACCATTATGCATAAACCACATTTATATGGAGATCCAAGATTTTTCCCCTGCGAGGAAGTCTAATGCTCCTTTCAGGTTCTTTAACTTTCTCACTAGTAAGGAAGGATTCATGGAAGTAGTTAAAGATGCACAGGCAAGCTATATCTCTAGTTATAAATCCTAACAGCTTATGAGAAAACTCTAGTTACTAAGAGCCAAACTAAAGCAACTTTCTCATTCTAGAGGACTTCCAACAAACCTTTTTATACCAAATTAACCTTTGAACTCTCTCTACCCAAATTACCCTCACAACTTTGCAATTTTGGAAAGATCCCAGCGGGAGCTGAAGATGCTTCAAGCAAAGCTAAATGCTCCTGCGCCTGGAAACATAGAGAAGGAGGAGGATGACCTAGTGATATAAGGGAATTCTACAGTGAAGAGCGTTGAAGTTGAGAAGAGTGAGGGAACTGATGAGTTCTCTAAAGAAGATTTTCCAAATCTATAAGGTTTAAGGAAATACAGAGGAGCTAGGAGTTTGATTCGAAAATCTGCATCCGACAATGATGGGAACCAGTCATAAAGAAAGGAGGGGGGTCTAGTTTTCTTAATTCCTCTTGGAAGTCAAAGGTAGCAGCCTTAACGGTGAAGAACAAGCTAACCCACTTCAAGGATGTCATGGTTGAAGGGGTTTTACCATTACTAAAAGCAATGCTGGAATCAGGTGCAATTATTTGGAACTCAGCATTGGTTAGATACTTCAGGAGCAAGAGGCCTTCATACCTGTAGATACAAAAAGGCCCCCCACAAAATGATGTAAGAAAGGGATTGAAAGGAGTATGCCAACAGAGGGAGACATGTTCATCTTTAAATTTTCCAATGAAATGCAACCCCAATAAGATACTAGAATTGGCACCATGACAGATAGGAGGTCATCCAATGTTTTTACAAAAATGGAGGCCTAAAATTTTCTTAGATAGGGGTAACATTGATTCAATCATCATTCAGGTTATTTTTAATAATTCCACTTGATTTTTGAACTTTGTAAGGGCTAAGTTTCCTAGCTAACAGTTAGAATGTAACAAATTTGCTATGCCAAAATTTGTGCGGAAATTGAGAAAGATTGTGAGATGCTTGAAATGATACCTATGATGAAGTTAGGTGAGGGGGGAGGGGGAACTAGTCGAGAAGCTATCGATGGAAGCTGCAGACGAGTCGCAAAGTGTGGAGAGCTACAGGGAAAAGGTTTTGTTTTCTTTTTTATTAAACTAGGGATGGATAGGGAAAAGGTTTACAATTGGTAATTACGATGAGAATATGGGAGTTGAGGAAACCATGAATGAAATGGTACCAGGGGCTAAAACACTAGCAGTTTTGGGTCTACTAGAAACCAAAATAAAGCATCCAAAGCTACAAGCATCACTTGCTTTTTTGGGTGGTAAAAGGAAACTAATTACTAATCATTCTTTTCATCACAATGACATAATCATTATCACGTTCAATACATAGAGAGCTAGCATTCATATTGGCTTCATGTCAGACCAGATTATACATGTTAAATGGAAATTTAGGATATACATGGCAGTGTCGAACTATTTATTATTTACATAACTAATCATACCTTCCAAAGAGCTAAGCTTTGGATAGGAGGACCTTAGGCTGTAGCAAAAGATTTTGATTGTATACTTTCTCATTTGGAGACTGAGGGAGACAGATCAAAGGGGAGTGGGAAAGGAATTTTCAAAGACTATGATGGAGCTAAATCCTGTGGACTCAAGGTTTGTTGGGTTTCTTTATATGTGGAATAATAAAAAACAGGGGGAGTATTTTATAAGAAGTAAAGTTGACATATTTATGGTAAACTAGCATTAGCTAGACAGTTTTGCCAATTCTTATACTCATTTTGGTGAACCAAAATGCTCGAATCACTCATGGATAGGAGTTCACAACATTCAGTCAATAAATTCAGTGGGGTCCCTGTTCAGGTTTTTAAATTTCCTTGCTAAAAGATAAGGATTTGAAGAGTTGGTTAGTAGCAAATAGCACTTGGAGTTGGAAAGTTATAAGGCTTATCAGCTAATGAGAAAGTTGCAAATGGTTAAGCTTGTATTAGAGGATTTTATAAAGATAAATAACTTGAAATCTACAGAATCATCACAAAAAGCCAAGGCAAAGCTGTTAGAGTCCAACAGAGGAGTTACGAGTCACCTCATGATGGGAGATTGAATCTGGAGACAACATGCTTGAGGGATTATAATTTAGCTTTGAACATTCTTAACTCCATCTTGCGACAGAAATCCATATTTAATTAGCTTAGGGATGGTGATGCTAATACAAAGTTCTTCTACAAAAATATTTTGGTTCTAAGAAATAGAAACAAAATTGCTACACTAGCTGATGACAAGAGCAATTAATGTACTAGTCAGGTTGAGATAGAGAATATTATGACTAATTACTTTAATGGTCTAATGCGTACGCCTGAAATAACCACAAGACGTGATCTTTCTTGGGCTATCAAAGAGAAAATCAGCTAAGAAGCCAAGGAAGTCTTAATTAGTCCAATTTCAGTCCTAGAAATTAAAAACACCCTTTTCTGTTTAAATCCATCAAAGGCTCTTAGGCCTGCCGATTTTAATGCCTTTTTCTTCAAAAGACTTGGAGCATTATTGGTGATTTGGTGGTGGAAGAAGTGCAGGAATTTTTCCACTCCTCCAAACTTCTTAAGGAAATCAACAAAACTTACATATGCTTCATCCCAAAAATCCAAAACCCATTTAGCATGAAAGATTTTTGCCCCATATCTTGCTGCAACACCATTTATAAACTTATTTTAAAGATAATTTTGAACATATTGAATAAATTTATAGAGCCTCTTTTTAGTATTTCCCAAGGCGCTTTTGTTAAGGAAGGAGCATTGGGGATAACATCTTGATCTTTCAAAATTTGATGAGGGAATACACTTCCAAGAAGGCCATAAAGACGTGCTGCATCAGTATTGATTTTTTAAAATCCTTCAATACTATTAAATGGGAATTCATCATTGATTTTCTTAAAAAATTTAGATTACCAGAAATTTTTGTGGAGTGGGTAACATAATGCATTTTATACAAAAAAAAATCAGTTTGCTAATCAAAGTAAGTACCACTAACTTCTTAAAGAACTTTACAGGAATTAGGTAGATTACCACCCTTTCCCTCTACCTATTCTCACTAGCCATTGAAATCCTCTCCATAATGTTGGCAGCCCTTACCATAAAGAACCCAAGCTTCAAATTTGATCACAAATGTGAAGTACTGAAACTAAATTATTTAATGTTCATTGATGATTTACTTTTGGTGTGTGGAACTGATGCATATTCTTTAAATATAATGATGAGGATTCTTGAGAAATTTAGCAAGATGTCAAGCTTGAATATTAACTTTCTAAAAAGTTGTATGTATGTTTCTTCATTTATACAAAATGCGAAGGAGTTAAGCATATTGAAGAAACTTCAAATTCATGCTCCTCCATTTAGATATCTGGGAATTTTGATTACCACAAACAAACCAAAATATATGGCTTGCTTATCCCTAGTTGAAATGTAACAAACTAGGATAAATGCCTAGCAAAATAGTTGACTGTCTTTTGATGGAAGACTGTAGCTGATATCCACTATGTTGAGGAATGTTAGCATGCACTGGAGTGCTCATTTGGTGCTACCTGAGAAGGTTAAGAAGGAGATTAAAAGGTATATCAAGCAGTTTCTATCGGTTGGGAAAATAGGAAACTTAAGGGGGGTTAAGGTGAAATGGGATGAATTGTGTCTTTTTAAGTAGTAGGGTGGTTTAGGGATTGCATTGCTTATGTCTAAGTAGAAATTAATTCTCATAAAGAGGATTTAGAGGATATTCAAGGATAACGAGACCCTATGGTTTAAGTGGATTAATGAAAGCTATATGAAGGAGAAAAGCTCCTAGCAATTAGAACAAACCAGAGAAAACTCGTAGAGCTTTAAGCAAATGTTGAGATTGAGACATCAAATATACCACTTGGTGAAGAAAATAATTGGAAATTGCGAATGAACGTGGTTTTGGTTTAATAACTGGAGTGAATTGAGTCCTTTAATTGACAAGAATGATCTCAGACATATGATAATCAAAATTCCTATTCAAGCATTAGTTAGCTCAATTATTCTTAATAGAAGTTGGGATTGCAATTTTTGTGGGGCTGTTAGCTTGAATAACGTACTTCCTACCAATTCACCTGCTGGAAAAGAGGACAAAATCATCTGGACGCTTATAAACTCTAGAGAATTTACTAATAAATCATGCTACAAGCTATATAGTGTGACTTAATGTAAGGTGCTTTGGTTTGAACTAATTTGGAAAAAACTCTTTTTTCCTTTAAAAAACATTCTTATATTGGCTTACGATGAAAGATAGGATCAAAACCAAAGCTAGATGGTATGGTAGTGCAATATATTTCGATACTAGATGTAGCTTATATGGAATAGAGTGTGAAACCCGAAATCGCTTATTCTAACAGAGTAAAAATTAGTATATTTTGTAGGTTAATTGTTCCCATAATGAATGGGTAAATTTAGTACAGTGGATTATCAACAAGATCCCCAAAATGAGGTAAGATGGCATAGCTTTCAAAATAGCTTTCTATTGTTCAATTTATTTTATATGGAAAGAGAGAAATATAAGGCTATACATAGGCAAGGAGATGGAGATGCAAAAGTTAGCTGATGTAACTATCCACTGGATAAGAGAACTCCTTTTAGCATAAAAAAAAGCATAATAAAATTAGTGCAAGAATAAGGAGACACAGGAATTTATGATGTCCTAAGATATTAGGAAAGGCAAATTCCTAGTTGTTATGTAAGCTTTCACTATAATAAAGCATTATTAGATTACAATTCCCTACTTATACAAAAGTCAGGAATATGTGAATAAAGGAGGGAGATACCAATTCCAAGTTTTTCCATGATTCAACAAGAAGAAATACAAACAATATCCATTGCTTGCTTGATTATAATGATAAACTAGTGACTGATAAGATGCTGATTGAAAGAATGGTTACTAGTTTCTATATGGAGCTGTTATCTTAAAAAATGATTGTCAACTCTCTTTGCAAGAACTAGTTAAATTGATTGGACCTCCCCTTCCCAAAACAACTTGGATTTGATTGAACAAATAACTATTAGCTAAGAAATCAAGGGACTTCTCTTTTCTCTCAATCTAAAGAAGGCCCCAGGTTCTAATAGGTATAATGCCCATTTTTTCCAAAATACTTGGAATATCATATGCTAGCTACTTGTGGTAGTTGTTTAAGAATTCTTGCACACTGGGAATGTAGCACCCCATTATTGCAAGACACGTTCTCGACATCCTGAGTGATGCCCAAGTATGTACCCCGCAAGTGTGGCATGTTAAAATAGCCAAACTCTCGAAAACTCAGTACAATTTTTTTAAAATTAGCACAAACATATGCAGAAATCAATAATCAAATTGGGCTCACTTCATCCATAAACTTTTTCAATCACAGCAATACAATCATCAGAATTTCAATAGTCATTTGGGTCCATTACAAATACAAAATGCTTATAGTCATAATTTCATTACATTGCAAAATCATTTACAAACATTTCCAATTTGGAAAGTTATTACAAATAGAAATATTCGAACACATAAGTTAGGAAGACTCAATTCGATATAAAAATAAGAAAATAAAAATGTAGACGTAAACTGATCCTGACTTCTATCTTTCACTTGTGTGTAGTAGGTATACTCTTATTTGCCTAACGGGGTACTTTTTTTAGCCTGAAAAATAATTGCAAATTTTGGGTGAGTTTTGTGAACTCAATGAGTACCATCCTCGACGACTCACTCATTCACATATTCATATAATTCACATATTCATATAATTCACATCGTTCATTAATACTTATATTGAATCACGTACACTTGGTCAGTCATTTCACTTTTTTCATTCAACACTTACAACACTCCGAAATCATTCAAACCATTATAATCATTCACATCTTATGCATATGCAATACTTATGAGCCTCACTTTTTGTTTTATTTCTTTGTTGTGACCGAGCTCCTATAACTGTCCCATATCTATTATGGATACCAAGCTCATTAATAACTGTCCCATATCTGTGGTGGATACCAGGCTCATTAATAACTGTCTTGTATCCATTGGGGATACCAGGCTCATTTTACATAGTGAGCCTTTGGCTCTTAATCACTTTCTAAGCTCTAGGCTCTTTTTCACATTCTGAGCTCTAAGCTCTTTTTTGGTGGCTACTCTGGTCACAACTGCCTTTATTTTTCATGCATTTATGTAATAAAATGCATCAATCACATATGATCAACTTTTCACTTTCACATATCATCGGACATTAGTCCGGCATTCAACATTAAAGTTGAGAATCATTCTTTTTCATTTATATGCATATTCACATTTTTCTTCAGAACTAGGTCCGACATTTAACAATCAAGTCATGTGTCACATATTTCATCAAATTCACATACAAGGAGTACTTCAATATCTCAATCATACCTTACAATCATAGTACCTTCTGTCCGGAAATCAACACAAGCAATCACATTTATATAATCATTTAGTAGTCAATCAATACAAAAATTCAAAATAGAACAAACAATAAAATGAGACCATCTAGGTCAACTCACAGTACGCTCCAGATTAGCATTAGCTTCCATGATCTGTAAATGTCTGAATGCGGACATGTATCCTGCACATCAAAATTATGCAATACACACATTGCACACACACATTAATAACTTTGCACAATTGTAAGCATTTATTTATGCACAAATGTATATGCGGACCATGTACAATGCACGTTCTTGACAATCCCAGGTATTTTATCAAATTTCATATCTTATCCACATTCTCATTTTATAACTCAATTACTCGTCATTTCATTTTTAGCATTACTTACTCTCATAAAATCAAATTCTCATTCACGTTAACTTTAACTTGGTACTCATTACTCATTTCCTTTTAATCACAACCACAGTCATATGAACCCCTTCATCTCCATTATACACATTTATTTGGCACTTTAATACCAACAATTCACTCATTAATGTTATTCTAGCATTACAAGACCAAGCAATTATCCAAACTCTCATTTCAGTCCTATATCGCCTCCAAAAATCTAAACCTTCAGGTTAATTTTCCATGATCATTTTGATCAGGTGAATGAAGTAATTTGGAAACACTTTCTTCTAGAAAAGTGTGTCCCATTGTCTTAAGTTTCTAACGACACTACAATCATTCAATTTGGTTCAGTACCCCAAAAGTTATATCCAAAATAATTTGGACTATTCATGAGCTTAAATAGTATCCTGTACTCCACTTTAATTCAAAAATCTAGAATTTTAAAGATAGAATTAAATCTCGACTCCTTCAGGAAAATTGTATTACTATGTATCTATTTTAATACAAATTAAAAATCATATCATTTAGAAGACTACATAATAAATTATGCCTAAAATACTGAAGTATATTCAGTGAAAATACTCCAGTTATCATTTTCTAGAACTCCTCATCAATTCCATCCCAAATTCATCAATCAATCTCTCCCGAATGATTTCATATGGTTATAATTTTTGATGGAGATGAAGATCAATGTGCTACTAGTCCAATGGTTTAAGTCCCATGTCATTTGGAGGTTGGGAGAAGAAGTTATAGCCAAAAGATCAAAGGATATT
>JANIJH010004899.1:2500-12805 GCA_024520975.1 Erythroxylum areolatum | reverse complement strand
CATATCGATTATTCCCAGACTGCATGGATCTGGAAGCCTGGTTCCCTTTCTTAAGTCGGCAGTGATCTTCTGTGTGCCCACGTTTGTCACAAAATTTGCAATGGAATTTTAACGTGCGACAATCCTCAATACTGTGGCCTGAACAATTACAATGTTCACAGGTCTTATCCTTCGCAAATTTGTGAGCAGTCGATTTGTTCTGGACTGTGGCTGAGATGGAGAAGTTTTCATTGGTGCCCGACCCTATTTGTTGCTAAGTTTCCTCCTGGATGATTATGGAGTACGCTTGGCGAACATTAGGCAATGGATTCATCATCAAAATATTAGATCTCACGATTTTGAAGGACTCATTGAGACCCATAAGAAACTGCATCAACTTGTCTTCTTCTTTTTCGGCCTGATGGTCACTGGTTCGGTTGCAAGTCACAGGGGTACGATGAATCTCCAACTTATCCCATAAAGCCTTGATTTTGATATAATAGGCTACTACAGACATCGTACCTTGCGTCATGGTTGCTATTGCTTTTTGAATTTGGAAAATGGCAGTAGCATTTTTTTGGGAAAATTGGTCCCGAAGATCATCCCACACCTGTTTGGCAATCACGACATAAATGAAGCCTGATGGTATGTCAGGTTCGACAGAGTGAGAGATCCACGAGAGTATCATGCTGTTACACTGGCTCCATTGTTCGAATTCAGTTGGTTTTATTGTAGGCGACAGCATGTCAAGTGAGCCATCGATGAAACCCAACTTCTTTTTAGCAATAAGGGCGTGTGTCATTGCTTTGCACCAGGATTGATAGTTTGGTCAGTTCAATTTGGTTGGAACCAACATATGCCCCGGATGGTCTGAGTGATGGACGTAGTATGGATGTGATGGATGGCTTAGATGATGAACATTCGGCTTCTTTTGACATCGTGAAAACAGCGGAAGAGAGGCAAGAAAATTTTATACAGAGCACCAAAATCGATGCTTTGATACCATGAAAAATAATAAAAGGAGATTTGGAGGAATTGAGTTGTTATTCATCGTGATGCATGAGCCATATAAATACACGTTTACAGCACTAACTACTCTTTAAGTTTAGGCTAATACAAGGCTATCAAATATGCAATGATAAAGATACACGTCAACTATTTTAGGTAAAGGTAATTATGTACAAAATAATACATATCTTTTCTAATAAGAGGTTACTCTTTATTGTTAAATGAGTCAAGGGTGTTTGTTTTTATTATTTTTTCCCGTTGTGGTTTTTATTAAAAATGAAACTTCTTATTAAAATACGTTTGGTCATTATTGTTGCATTATCGTGTTTAAAAAATAAAAACAACTATTTCACGAAAACAAGAAAAATACGTTTCCCTAATATTTCACAACAGGTTTTCCTTCCTTCTAAAACAATTTTTTCTCTTTGCGTCGACTTGCATCTTCATCTTCAGCTGTGATTTTTCTGGTGACTCCAGGTTTGTGTTCTATTAATATTATCCATATTTGTTCTTTTTCCTTTTCTCTTTCGGCATGTGGATATAGCTTTCTACTATTAGTTTTGCATGCTCTGTTTTAGCCGTGTGGTTGTGAAACAGTATTTTTTATGGCCAAGATGTTCTATGCAACTCCAACTTGCAGTAGTAGACAACAATTACAGTATTATACTGCATTACTGCCCAAACAAAAATTATACATAATAGTAATGCTTTGCTTCATTATTTACACTGTCATCATGATCACCATTGTCGTCATCATCTCATCTTAAGACTCCAAAATCCTGAACTTTGTTGTTCTGTAATAAAAGGTTTATTCTTATTCACTTGGAAACATCAACCTACAAGAAAATATTGGAGGGTTCAAGGAATTCATTTCAACAGTTTAATTGCTTAGGTTTCTTTTGGTGGGTCTAGATACACAAAATATATGTCGATTAGACTGATGAGTTATGGCTTTTGGAGTGGTTTTGTTCAAGGTGGAAGGAATGCTGTAATAGGAATATTGCATGTCTTTGTACGTTAGTTTGAAGCCTATTCTTGTCCTCTTGTCTTCACACGTTAGGATGCGAACTTACTCTGTAGAAGACTATTTTTACCTGATAATTATCTTAACAGTGATAACAACAATTGTTAACATGATAATAAGATGGTACCAAAACAAGCAAAATTGACAACATAATATTGTGGATCTTTATAGAGAAGATTTAGTCTTGCATACCATAAACAGAAGTACAGAAAATCAACAACAAAAACAAACAAGAAGAATAACAACATTGTCCTCTTGGCATTAGCATAAGCATCAGCTTTTTTGTGTAATAAAAGAACTTTCAACCACTTTGAATGTTGACAAATCACATCATTCGTGCGATCAAAGTACACATTTAGTGCTCTTTTTCAAGTATGAAAGGTTCGAAAACTAAGTGCAAACAACACTATTTATTAATAATACGTTTACACTTCTTCTACTCTACTCTTGCTCTCTTGCTTAAGCATCAATTAATTTGTAATGTTAGCTTCATGCTTGTAGTGACAACACCCAACAGTGTGGAGAACCGTTGATTGTACGTGAGTTTATAACAGTGAACTTACTCTGCATGTCTTCACGTAATAGTGTACGTGAGTTTTAAGTTTTTGCATTTGTACGTGAGTTTGAAGTGTATTAATAGAAAAAAAATCTATTAAAACCTTCTCAAAACCCATCAAGGTATAGATATAAGATTATGCCACTGGCTTTTACCTTCATATGCGTTGATGGTAATCTTTATCAAGTCGTTTCAATGGGAAATGCTTTACCTCTGTTTTATTTTCCTACCTTCTTTCCCATTACGAACTGCAGTGGATTTGATGTCTAACAACATATTTGATTTCTAGTTTTGTCTTCTTATTACCATGATGTCATGGTTCTTGTTTTGAGAGATCGAGAAAGGAGGATAATTTTTTACAGGATCGAAAGGGTAAGCATTTGGGTGTCATTGGGAAGTAGGAAAACAAGAGAAAATAGGAGAGAGATAATGAATGGTGAGCCAAGGCTAGCTCGATGGGACAAACTAACATGCAGAATAGAGGATGTAAGGCTTTGTTTGGACTCAGCCAAAGAAAACTTCATATGGCGGCCTTATGATAAAATTATGCCAAACTGGACTACTTCATTCTCTGATGTAGCGGAAGAAGTGGTAGATTCGGGCTAAATCTAGATGAAGAATCTCTTTAGAAACTTTTGATTCCTGAATTTATTTTGATTTAATGATTAACCTTACTTTGTTGGACCGATAAGAATCGCAAAGTTATAAGTATATTCTTTCTTATGAAATGTGCCAACAGTGTGGAGAACCGTTGGTTGTATGTGAGTTTATTACAGTGAACTTACTCTGCACGTCTTCACGTAATAGTGTACGTGAGTTTTTTTCTACAAAGCAGCATGTATCACTAGTAGCATATATGAAATACGTGAGTTTGAAGTGTGGAGAACCGTTAGTTGTACGTGCATTTATTACAATGAACTTACTCTGCATAACTCTGGAGAATGTCGTTTACTCTTCTTCTACTCTACTCTTGCTCTCTTGCTTAAGCATAAATTAATTTGTAATGTTAGCTTCATGCTATAGTGACAACACCCAATAGAGTGGAGAATCATTGGTTGTATGTGATTTTATTACAGTGAACTTACTCTGCATGTCTTCATATAATAATGTAATTGAGTTGTCTTTTTTTTGAAAGCAACATGTATCACTAGTAGCATATATTAAATATGTGAGTTTGAAGTGCGGAGAACCATTGGTTGTACATGAGTTTATTACAGTGAACTTACTCTGTATAGCTCTGGAGAACTGTGTTTACTCTTCTTCTACTATACTCTTGCTCTTTTTCTTAAGCATAAATTAATTTGTAATGTTAGCTTCATGCTTGTAGTGCCAACACCCAACAGTGTGGAGAACTGTTGGTTGTGTATGAGTTTATTACAGTGAACTTACACTACATATCTTCACGTAATAGTGTCCTTATGATTAAATTTTATTTTAATATAATTTTTAATTTTTAAGATTGTATAGTAGCAATAGACGGTACACATATTGATGCACATGTTCCGACCGATGAACAAATACCATACAGGGGCAAAAGATCCAACCCAAAATATTATGTGTTGTTACTCATTTAACACGTGTTTTATATATGTAATGGCTAGATGGGAATGTACTGCAAATGACTCTCGAGTTCTTTTAGAAATAGTGACAAATCCGACGAATCAATTTCCTATGCCTCCATATAGTATTATATTATTTTAAATAAATATAGTAATTATGATTCATTTTTATTATCTTTTTGTTCATATTATGTTCTTTCTATATTAAGTAAGTATTATTTGGTTGACTCGTGCTACACTAATATGCCTAGAATCAAGGTGAAAGATATCATTTACAAGATTATTGAGGCAGAGGAAGACCTCAAAGTCCATAGGAATTATTTAACTACAAGCATTCTTTATTAAGAAATGTTATTGAAAGATATTTTGGCGTTCTAAACCCAAGATTCCCTATACTTAAAAACATGCCGAGTTATGATATGAAAAAACAAAAAATACATCATTATTGTTTGTTGTGTTATACACAACTATATTAGAATGTGTGGACAAAGCGATGAATTATTTGAAAGTTGTGTTGAAAATGAAGAACAAATTAGCGGAAGTGAAAATGAAGATGCAAGTTCTCAAGTGGAGTATAATATCACTCTAGTACAACTTCGAGGTATGTCTTAAAAGTGAGATGAAATTGCTAGACAAATGTAGAGTGATTATATTATTTATAATTGATTTATGTTTCTTTTTGTGAATGATAGTACTATTATATTTTCAAGAATTATAATATGATGGACATATTTTATTTTTTTGGTAATTATGATGGGCATATTTTATTGATTTGAACGGCTTAACATAATTTCTAATTTATGTAATTTTATTATATACAATTAATGTGTAATTTTTTAATAATATTTGATTTGCATATATTTAATTTTAGCCATAATAATAATTAATTAATTTAAAAATATAATGTATTATATTATAATTATTACATATAATAGTATAATTACAAAAAAAAATAGGAGCATGATAATAAAACTAAACATGTTTTTGTTTTCAGTTTTTTATTAGAAATCTCAACCAATCAGGTTTTTGTTTTCAGTTTTTTTATCACAAATCTCAACCAAACAGGTTTTCGTCTTTTTAGGAAAAAATAGAAACAAAAACCAAAAACAACAACAGAAAAACAGAAGTGGAACCAAACAGCCCTTTAGCAGTTGTATACTTATCATGTACGATGGCTCATGAATTATTTGTACGGTGGTGGACCAGGATAAATCCCATCAGTTAAATAATAGTAGTACACATTCTACTTACTAAATTATGTATAGTTCTTAGACAAATGATAGATTTTCATTAATAAGCCATTACATCCTTATAATACGCCTTTACTTGTTTTATTAAATCCTATACACGTATTTACATATTTACAAAGATAAGTCTTAAGGTACAGGGTGCTACAACCCATAGGGCAGTGATTATTGAACTTTTGAATCCAATGCTCAATACTTGCCTTTACTTCTTGGAGTGCTCGAGCTCGACCACACCATCTCCCAGAATGAGCCACAAACAATCATAAAAACAACAGAAGAGAGATGGAGTGCACAAGAGGGAAAATGTGTTGCTTTAGAATGCACCAAAGTTAAGAAAGAAGGTGAAGCTAACATATTTAATTAACCATAACAAATTTCTTTACTTCAACAAAACTTATTAACTTAACTAATTAACCTAAAAACAACAATCGTTACCGGTTGCATAAAATCAGGAATAATAGGAAGGAAAAAAAGGAAGTCAGTTATGGATACAAAGTCAAGAATAGTACGAAGAAAAAAAGGAGGCCAGTTGTGGACAGTCTGTCCACAGCTGGGTGTATGCTTATAGGAGGCCTATAACTAGACCTTCTCGTATCAATTTTCATATATCCCAAAAATCTCTTCTTCTATTAAAATCCTTACAAAAGTTTAGAGAGTGTTTTTCCTATTTAATAAGAGAGTTAGTGTTTCTCTTTGTAAAATAGAGAGAGGTTGTACTCCTAAAATTCATAGTGAAATTTCTTTTTCTTGCTTGTAATTTTTACCCTAGTTTAAGGATTTTTCATGTAAAATCTGTCTATTCATTACTATTCTTTTAATCTTATTTAGCTGCAAACCTGCTTTAATCCAATCGATTTTTACAACAAGTGGTATCAGAGCGAGGTGAGAAAATTATGACAAATTTTTTAGCATAATCCGTTCAGAGTTTGGGTGAGCATAGTGAAAGTTGGTAAGCAGTAACCACAAAAGATGACAACTATTCATGCATTTATTTTTGTATTAAACTGTGCAGTTATTGTAATTCAAGTATACAGTACTATTCATGTGTATGGTGCTATTCATACATACCTCTCGAAAAGAATGGTTCCATCGGTATGAATTTGTCTCTGGAGGATTTGTGTACAACTGTAATGATCAAGCTTTGAAGATCATTGGTATCGACACCATTAAGTTAAAGATGCATGATAGGATAACTCAGACTATTGAAAAAGTTCGACATATAGAAGGCCTAAAGAAGAATTTGTTGTTTGTAGGATAACAGGATGTCCTCGGTTTCAGATTTGAGATTCAAAAAAAGATCACGAAAGTGATTAAAGGAGCGCTGGTACTTACGAAAGTGGAGAAGATTGTTGCAAATCTATACATGCTGAAGGGATCCTACTGCCCACAAGATTGTTATCAGCAAAGATGTTATTTTCTTAGAAGATAATGATCAAGAGTAAATAAAAGACGTTAGCACTTCAAAAGAGAATTCAGAGACTACAATAGTACAGGTGGAAAGGGAATTTGATCAAATGATTCTTCTGAAGCTACTCTAGAGCATGAGGAGCAAAAACCAGTTGAATATGATATTTCAAATACTCAGAGATCAACTCGAACAAGAAGAGCACTGAACCAGCACTTAGATTATATTATGGAGAGCAATATTGCATACTGTCTATTAATCGAAGACGGAGAGCCATGAACTCTTCAAGAAGCAATAAATGCATCTTACTAGATGGCAGCAATGCAGGAAGAAATTGAAGCTATGTATAAGAATAAGACAAGGGAGTTGGTATCACTACCATAAAGAAGAAAGCCTATTAGCAATAAATTGGTTTACAAGATCAAGCGGAGTGGTGACGGTCAAGTAGAACAATATCGTGCTAGATTGGTGGTAAAAGGATATACCCACAACGAACGAATTGACTTTAATGAAATATTTTCTCCTGTAATTTGACTCACCAGAGTTCGAATAGTCCTGGCAATGTGTGTTATATTTGACTTGCATCTTGATCAATTAGACGTGAAAATTGCATTTTTTTGTGGAGATCTTAAAGAAGAAATTTATATGCTCTAGCTAGAAGGTTTTGAAGAAAAAGGGAAAGAGAACTTGCTTTGCAGGTTGAACAAATCTCAGTATAGTTTAAAGCAAGCATCGAGGTGATAGTATAAGAGATTTGATTCCTTCATCATGAGCCTTGGATACAACAGACTGAATACAAACCTTTGTGCATATTTCAAGAGGTTTGAGAAAGATGATTTTATAGTCTTGCTGTTGTATGTAGAAGACATGTTAGTAGCAGACCCTAATAATGATCGTATCAAAGAATTGAAGGCACAATTGGCTAGGGAATTTGAAATGAAAGACTTGGGACCAGCAAACAAAATTCTAGGGATGCAAATTCACCAAGACATAAATAATAGAAAGTGTTGGCTTTCTCAGAAGAATTATTTTAAGAAGATCTTTTAGCGATTCAACATGTAAGATTATAAGTCAATTTACACCCTTCTTTCTGTTAATTTCAAGTTATCCTCAAGTACAAGTCCTAACAATGAAGAAGTGAGGATGAAGATGTCTTGAGTACGATATACATCAACAATGGGAAGTTTAATGTTCGCTATGAATTATACAAAACCAGATATTGCACATGCAGTGGAAGTAGTTAGTCGATATATGGCAAATTCTGGTCGAGAGCATTGGAATACTGTTAAGAGGATTCTTAGATATATCAATGGAACCTCAAATGTTACATTATGTTATGGAAGATCAAATTTTACTGTCAAAGGATACATTGATGCTGATTATGTAGGTGATCTTAATAAAAGTAAATCCACTACAGGATATGTGTTTACACACGCTAAAGGAGTTGTGAGCTGGGTTTCAAAACTACAGTCAATTGTAGCTACATCAACCATAGAAGCAAAATATGTAGCAGCTACACAAGCTAGTAAAGAAATAGTGTGGCTGAAGTTGATGTTGGAAGAACTTGAATGCAAACAAGAGGACATTATTTTGTTTTATGATAACCAAAATGCTTTGTATCTTACAAGGAATCCAGCATTTCATTCAAAGACAAAACACATTTAAGTTCAATATCATTTCGTTCGTGAGAAAGTAGAAGAAGGAATGGTGGACATGCAAAAAATTCATATAATGGATAACCTAACAAGTTTGTGGTGTCGATCCTTGTGTGGCCTGACAGAGATGTAAGTAACATGTAGTGACAAAGTAGAAAGAATAGTGTGAAGATCTGATTGACTCTCAATCAAATCTTCAAGTGGGAGATTGTTGTTGCTTACTACACCAAAGTTAAGAAAGAAGGCAGTCGACTGCACAAAGTCAAGAATAGTAAGAAGAAAAAAAAAGGAGGCTAGTTGTGGACAGTTTGTCCACAGATGGGTGTACGCGTATTTCATATATCCCAGAAATCTCTTCTTCTATTAAAATCCTCACAAAACTTTAGATAGTGTTTTTCCTATTTAGTAAAAAAAACTTAATGTCTCTCTTTGTAAAATAGAGAGAGATTGTACTTCTAAAATTCATAGTGAAATTTATTTTTCTTGCTCGTAGTTTTTACCTTAATTTAGAGATTTTTCATGTAAAACCTGTCTGTTCATTGCTAATCCTTCAATTCTATTTAACTGCGAATCTACTCTAATCTGGTTGATTTTTACAACAAAACGTTGAGTGCGCAAGGTTGAAGGAGAGTTTTTGACGGTAATTTCAAATCAATGGGGTCATTGTTAATCTTCCTGTTTCATTTGCTGTAGATTGTGAATTCAATACAAAGTTCACTAACTCTACTTCAGTTTACGCGTTGATGTCTCAAAACTTGAATTGAACCTTGCGTTTCTGCTTCGATTATGAGTAGAACGTGACATTTCCGGCACCCTTCTGATACTATAACAAAGTTTTTAATTACCTTTTTCTCTTTTCCATCACATGGGCAACGAAGTAAAGCTGCTGGAAATCTTGTGTCTTACGTAAAATAAAGTGTTTGCTGTTCTCAGTTGTTATCATAGTTAGAATAATCTTGTTTAAGGTAAGTATGAGCTATGAAAATGGCTATTTGGCCTCAGGTAACAATGATCATAAAAGGAGTGTCTAGGAGGTATGAGAGATGGAATCCTGTGCATCCAACTTTTGGAACCTTTTGGGGCATGGGATTAGGCATTGGCTGCGTTGTTGGATGGGGCCTTGGATTTGGCCCTGAGGTCGTTGCTTATGTTGGTGCTGGTTGCGGTGTTGGATTCAGTGTGGGTGTCACTCTATTGGGTTTTGGTATTGGTCTTCCTGTCAATTACATCTTTAAAGTTCCTCAGGAAGGTATTTTTTCTTCCTCCCGCTCTACTATTACCCTTTACGCTCAGCAATTCAATTAGAATTTTGTATCCTTGCTAAACCCAGAATCATTCGTTTACTTGGCTCCAACTGGTTTTACAATGGAGGCTTCGATGAGTATATTATTGTACTTGGAGGAGTGTAATGAGAAGTGTTTCTTCATACTCCTCGCAAGGACTGTTACCCCAAATGTGAAACCGTTTACACTTGTTTTTTAACATGATTTGAAGTGCCATATGTTAAGGATACATGTTTGACAAATGATTAGATCATGCTATTGTTTTCAAAGAGAAACTATATCTAAACTCCGCGAGTTTATTATATTTTGCAGCTATTATGGCAACAAAAAGTGGTGCAGTACTGATGTTGGCCCAATCTAATGGTGTTCTTTCTTAAAAAACATTGCATGGAGTGGTTGGAACAATATTGCAACTTACCTCTCCATGTTAGAAGGAGAAACCGGTAGAAAACTCTCAAGCTTAAACCAGAATGTTTTCTTGGACAAAACAGCCAACTTAATGGACATGACCAACAAGCTGTCACTCCATCCCAGCTCATTGTCAAAGCTCTTGGAAACATATGGTAGTTGTTTCTTCCCATCTCACAAA
>JANIJH010004735.1:0-12814 GCA_024520975.1 Erythroxylum areolatum | reverse complement strand
TCCTCCATCTGCGGATGGGCCGTGAAGCGTGGGCTGGGCTTGGAGTAGGTATGAGACTGATCTTTGAAGAATAGACCAATCGGCCCTTGGGTTGTTATGTCTGGATTCGGGCCCAGCACGACCGGCCCGACCAGTAATATTTTTTCAACCACAAGCCTCAGTGAACCTATCCCTCCGATGCTTGTGTAGTGTGTACTCTGTCCCACCACAAATTAAGCTACATAGATGTTAAAAACAAGTATACGGGAGCTGTTGTGTCGCCGTTAGGACTTGAAGTTTTAACACGTTTATTGGGAAGATAATTAGAGTGCGGACAGTCTTGCTGCCCTAGCTGCTTACTCCAGCCCTGCAGTCTACATGCTTCAGGCGGCTCCGTCACTTGTCATCGTACTATGTCCCGTGATTTTCACGGCACTTTGTATCGCCGATCTCTCCCCTAGTTCGTTCTTGTTTTCTTTTCCCTTGTATTCAAACAAAAAAAACATTATATACTTGATATGTCCTTGAGCTTTGAAAACAAAAATCTACAAGTACTCTTGTCAAAGGTATAAATTTTTTAGTGACAGTGGGTTAGCTTAAAGTCGTAACGTGTTACATGTAATGAATGAAAAATTATAGTATGACATCTATATTTTAATAGAAAAGAATTTAATAAAAAAAGAAAGTAATGAAATCAGTAGTTGTGTCTCAACTTTCAACGTAACATGATGATAGTACTGCGGTATGAAAATGGATGTACTAATAGCATATGCTAAAGGAACATAAACGATACTATAACAACTTGGAACATATGCTAATGAGTTGAAAACTATCACTTGTAAAAAATTTCAAAAATAGATTGGAATTGGTGAATGCTCGCGTATTTTGAAACCCTTAAAGGTTTTTATACTAGAGAGTAATTCTTTGTTAGATCTTGAGTTTGAAGTCAATGTGAAGAATTGTGAATTATTCTTTGAATCTTGGTTAATAGTAAAATCGAATAAAGCAACGGGACTAATGATAGTCTCATATTAAATAGATAATTTTCTAATTCAGAAGCAAATCAGTGTTAATATCAAGAGTGGGACAAACATTGGACTTGTGACATAATTTTCAAAAACACATAGAAATATGATTTTAATAGCCTTATATTTCTATAAAAATTAAATTGTATTGTATTTAAACTTTTTCTAATTATAATTGTAGTTTATAAATAGTTTAATAAGTGTTTTATTAGGTGGTTGTTGTTGATAATAGAGAAGAACAAAATTGATGTGTAAATGTATTGTTTCCTTATATATTGATGAATAGCTTTACACTGTATTTATACAAGTCTTGTGATGCTTAAGTTGTTAAGATAATAACAGATATGATACAGAGAGAATTCATGTGAGATACAGAAGATAAAATGAAATACAAGATAATGTAAATCATAATAATGCTTGTTAAGATTGTAGAAGATCTGCACATGTTGCATATGTTTATCAGCCTCTCTCAAGCGCACAGTGAGTTGTCACAGTGAGCTTGTCACGAAGACTGTGCAAGGCAGAGGAAGATAAAGCCTTGGTCATGATGTCTGCAATTTGATTATAAGAAGATAGATGTTGAATAGTAAGTGCCTTGTTGGTAATCAAATCTCTGACAAAATGAACATCAGTCTCGATGTGTTTTATACGAGTCTGAGTGATGGGATTGGTAGCAAAAAAACGTTGCACCTAGATTGTCACATCAAAGAGTGGGTGTGATGTGAGAGAAATCAATTTCACCAAGAAGAGACTTAATCCAACAGATTTCTGTAGCAGCATTAGCTATACTGCAATATTTAGCTTCAGTGCTAAATATGGCAATAGTGGGTTATTTCTTTGCACTTCAATAGATAAGGTTTGGGCCTAGGAAAATGCAGTAACCAGATGTGGAACGACGATCATCAGGACACCCAACCTAGTCTACATCATAGTAGGCTTGAATAGGGAGAGAGGTTTGTCGGGTTAAATGGATACCAAAATTTGAAGTGGAGCGAAGATAACGAAGGATCCTTTTAACAGCTGTCCAGTGAATGTCGGTAAGACAATGAAAAAATTGAGAGACTTTATTTATTGAAAATTGAATGTCAAGACGGGTAAGACACAAATATTGGAGAGCACCAACAATGCTTCAATATTCAGAAGGATCCATGATTTTTGGAGAGAGTAAGAGTTGGGGTGATAGGTGTGATGCCAGTTTAGATTAGGCAAGGCCTGTGTGGAGAAGAAGATCTTTTGTGTACTTAGTTTGGGGAAGAAGGAGTCCAGTGGATGTGGTAGTTGCTTCTATCCCAAGAAAGTAATGAAGGAGACCAAGATCTTTGATAGAGAATGTAGTGTTAAGGTCTTGAGTGAGATTGGTGATTAAAGAGGGGGAAGAGTCGGTAATTAGGATATCATTAGCGTAGACAAGAAGATATGTGGTATAAGAAGTGGTGGAATGAACAAATAAGGATGTGTCAGATTTAGTGTGGGTGAATTGTAGATCAAGTAGCTTTTGACTCAAGCGATGAAACCAAGCCCTTGTAGCTTGTTTGAGGCCATTGAGAGCTTTGTGAAGATGACAGACATAAGATGGTTTGTAAGCGTCAATAAAGCCAGGAGGTTGAAACATGAAAACCGGTTCAGTAAGATTGTCGTTAAGAAAGGCATTATGGACATCAAGTTAATGAACCGGTTAATTTTTAGATAGAGCAATGGTAAGGATGAGGCAAATAGTAGTGGGTTTGACGACAGGGATAAAGGTATCAGTGTAGTCAATGCCAAGAGACTGATGATAACTTTTGGCAACTAACCTAGCTTTATGGTGATCTAAGGACCCATCAGAATTTCTTTTAGTGCGAAAAACCCATTTACATCCAACAATATTAGCATTAGGAGGAGGAGGGATAAGAGTCCAGGTTTGATTGCGATGTAGAGCTGTGAACTCATCAAGCATGGCTTGACACCAATGTAGAAATTTGTTTGCTTAGGTAAAGGACGTACGATCAAAGGTATACAAGGTCTACGTGCTTATGGAATAGGTGACATAGTCAGAAAGGATTAGGGAAACACAAGTGTTATCATGTGTACGAGTGATCATATGGTGCTGAGGTAAAGGGGACGAAAGCAATGGGTTTGATATGGTGTTTGGTGAAGAGGAAGAGGTTGGAGTAGGTAGTGGGAGCAAGATGGTAGAGGGAGAGCATGTGGGGGAGATATTAGGGGTTAAATTTGGATAAGGGAAAACAACTTCAAAGAATCGAACATGGCATGAGATGTAAAGTTTGGAGCTGATAAGGTCAAAACAACGGTAACCTTTGTATTGTCATAAGTACCCTATAAAGACACATTTGATGGACTTTGGAGTTAGTTTGTCTGTACGAATTAACCTAAGAAAAAGAAAACAAGCACACCCAAAAACACGAAGGTGGGAAAGATTAGGTGGTTTGATAAGCAGGAATTCATGAGGTGACTTGTGATTGAGGACATGTGTGGAGAAGAGATTAATAAGGTAGGTGGCTGTGGAAAAGGCTTCGAACCAAAAAAGTTTAGGTAAAGAGGCATGAAGGAGAAAAGTAAGCCCAATTTTAGTAATATGGCGAATTTTATGTTTAGCAAGTCCATTGTGTTATGGGGTATGTGGGCACGAAATGTGGTAAGATATGCCATGGGAGGCAAGGTAAGCAGTAAAAGAACCTTTAATGAGTTCAGGAGCTCCATCGCATTAAAAATTTCTAATTGCGGTAGAGAAGAGATTTTCAAAATTAGTTTTGAAAAGTTGAAATTGATAAAATGCTTAATTTTTGTGGGTTAAAGGAAAAATCTAGGTATAGCGACTAAAGTCATCAATAAAAATAATGAAATAACGATAGCTAAAAAAGAAGGAGATGATGACAGACCCCAAATATCACAGTGAATAATTTGTAATGGCATAGTAGAAACACGTGATGATAAAGTAAAGGGAAGACGTGTACTGTTGCCTAATAAACATGAAGTGCAATAATTCAGTACATGTGAGGACAATTTAAAGGGAAGAGATAATCTAGAAAGAATGGTTGAACAAGAATGACCTAAACGTTAATGCCAGAGGTTGACTTGAGTGGAAGTAGCATAGAAGGCAACAGGATTTCTAAAGCAGAGTGGGACCTTCATAGGATAGAGATTATTGTGGATGGATCCTACGAATAGAGGTATCTTGGTATTGAGATCCATTACATTGTAACCAAACGAATTAAACTCAATAAGACAAGAGTTATGTTTAATAAACTTAGCTACAGAAAGTAAATTGGCAGTAAGGTTATAGACAATTAAAATATTATCGAGATGAAGAGGATGAGTTGTGGTAGATAAGGTGACATTACTAGTGGAGGATATAGGAAGAATTTGTCTATTACCAACAATCACTTAATTTGGACCATTATAAGGAGTTTCATATTCGACAAGATAAGGATTGGGTATCATGTAATTGGTTGCTCCAGTGTCCAGAAGCCATTCAACAATAGTGCTAGAAGTAAGGGTAGGAGAGTCTGGAGGATTGTGAATATTTAATGCAGTAAAAACAGATGAAAGGCTATTTAGTGCCTATTTGGATGAGCTTATATCAGTAGAGCTTTTGTTAGTAGAGCGTTTGTAAGTAGAGTTTTTTTTAGAAGAGCTTTTCTAAGAAGCCAATTGACTGTTTGGCTGTCAATTAAAAATAGTTTTTTTAAAAGAACTTCGTACAGTAGACTATTTGGCAACATAAAAATAAAAAATATTTTTATTAATTTTAACTATATTTTATTTTGTAATAAAAATTATTTATGCATATAAATATTATTTAAAGTATATTAAACAATATGCAAAGTATAATATATTAATTGTTATATAATTTTAAACCATATGAAACATAAATGAAAATATATCTAATCAAATCTTTTATATGGATTATAACATAAGTGAAAATATATCTAATCAAATCTTTTATATGGATTATAACATAAGTAAAATTAATATCAAAAATAAATATTAAAACATATAAAAAGCTAAATAATATTATATAAATCCCAAAATAAACGTGAATATGAGTTTGTAAGTATTGTGAAAATTATGCGTAAAACATAAGGACAAAAAGGACTAAAAATAGATTTATTAATTGATCTGAAAAATCTAACTGAAAAAAACACTTTTTTTAGAAGCTCCAAAATTGAGCTTCTTAAAAAGCTGTATTTTAACTGCCAAAAAAGTTATATTTACTAAAAAAGTACTTTTTTATTTTACACTCAAATACTTATTTTTCTTAAAAATAGCTTTTGTGGTGAAAAAAATGCTTATTTACCCTCAAAAAGCTTAACCAAACAGGCACTTAAATGAGGTGAGGAATTTGTGGGACAATTTCGAGATGCAAAGTAACGGAATCGACAATCAGTAGCAACGTGACCCCTTTTCTAGCAAATTTGACAACAAGTGGATTTATTATGGGTAGTGGACCATTGGAAATAATGTGATTGGGTTGGGTATTGGTGAAGAAAATGGTTTTGATGCTGCTGGGCTAGGTCTTGAGACTGATGGGCTTGAAAATGTGGAGAAGGATAAGTGGCCTACGGATTGAGCCCATCTGTATTAAAATTGGAGAGTCCATGTGGGTTGAGTCTATGCGTGTTTGGGTTTGAAGAAGAGCTGCCTTGGAGATTAGGGTTGAAGCTCGTGCGTTCCCGACCATGACGCTCGCGAGTGTCGCCATGTCTATTGGAGAAGGAGGACCTGTGACCTGCGTATGAGGCAACAAATGCTGAGTCGGAGGGAGGAGAAGAATGAAAAGAGAGTAACCTCTATTCGTGAATGAGGAGTTTCGCTCTGAGCTCGCCGAAGGAGACTGGAGATTCTCGGTGTTTGATGGCAGTGATAAAGGACTCATATTTCGACGGTAGTCCATTCAAGGTGAAAAGCATTAGGTTTTCATCAGATATTTTGTCACCGATGGCAGCAAGCTTATCAGCGATAGTAGAGACTGAGGTAAGAAATTTAGTAATGGAGTTCGGTCATTTCTTCAGTGTGTGGAGTTAACGCCAAAGTAGAGACCGTTGTGAGTTTGACTATTGCATGAAGTGACTTTCTAGAGCAACCCAAAGATCCCACGCAGTTGTACAACCGATTGTAAGCCTTGCAATGGAACTAGTCAAAAAAGCGGTAAGAAAGCACTATACCAGTCTGTCAAATTTTTGCCATTTGGAAAAGTCTGAAGAGTCATCATCTAATGGTGTTATGGAGCCATCAATGTATCCAACAAGATCAGAAGTGACGAGGACGACATGAACTTGATTTCTCCAGATAAGGTAATTTGTTGAACTCAATGGGGTAGTGAGGGAATTTGTAATTTGATTGAATGGTAAAGTAGGAGAATTAAGATCTGCCATTTGAGACGTGTTTCAGGTTTTGTAAATTTGTATTAGGTATGTAGTAGAGACAATGTTGTGTATTTTCAGTTGTGGTGAGTTCATAGGCTAAATAGGTGTTTGACGAAATTTCTTGTTGAATGCAAATTGTGTGGTGAGATGATTATTGTATCAGCTCTGATACCATGATAATAAAGAAGAACAAAATTGATGTGTAAATATGTATTGTTTCTTGTATATTGATGAATAGCTTTATACTGTATTTATACAAGTCTTGTGATGCTTGAGTTATTGAGATAATAACAGATATGATACAGAGAATAAATTCAAGCTAGATACAGAAGATAAAATGAAATACAAGATAATGTAAATCATAATAATACTTGTTGAGATTGTAGAAGATCTGCACATGTTGCACATGTTTATCAGTTGTTGTCATACTATTTTCCTTTTTATCTTCTTTTCATAATAATAAAAAATATATCTCCTTATCAGTAAATATAGATTACGTATTAGACGAACCATATAAATTTATATGTTTATTTCGTTTATTTTTTTCTTGTATAACTTTCATTGTGTAATAATTAATATCAGAACATTTAATATTATAACAATGTTTTAAAATTGCAAAGTTGTGACCTTTTTTCTTAATTTACACATAATAAAATATTAAACATAGATAATAACATATGTAAATCATAAAAGAAGTATCAAATATCAAGAATAATAAATAAAAATGTGCAATTGAAACTCTTTTTTTCTTTTTCTTTTCTTTGTATGTTGTCTCAATTGAAACTCTCTATTCGTTCTTCCGATTGTTTCTCAACATTGGATATTACTTTATTTAACTTATTTAATAATTATTTTGTTTTATTTCAATAATTTTATATCATGAAATAATTGAAAAATCATATTCAATTATTTAAAAATTAATAATTAATTGAATTATTAAAAATAATTTTAATTATTTATTTGTTAAATTCAAAATTTTATTAATTAATAATAATATAAAATATTTAATTAATTATTTACACAACCAACCACATAATAATCAAACATAAGTAAAATATTGTCATTCTATGCTTAATATTTGATACCAAATAATGACATGATTATTAACTTTTATAATCATATTTTCAACTCTTGCATACTAAATATGGATAATCAATAACTTTGTTCATATTTCGAATCCACTTTTCATTGTCATTTTCCTTTTTTATTCCTGTTCTTTCGTAATTACTGGTTACAAAAAGTAGATCCATAACTTTCAAACAATTGAAACATCAAATGATCATGAACAATGAACTACCTTTAATAAAGATCACAAGTAGTAGACAAACAAGGAAGCAAAGTACCTATAACAAGTTGACTTTAAACGAAAGAAGACCCCAAAGCGTTATCACTTAACAATTAGAGTAATGAATCACATGCGAGAATATGCTGCAAGAACAATAGGATTGTTGGATGCATATGCAATAATATCATGATCCTATTCAAATACAACCATCTCTCTTTCGTCCATGTGATGTTATTCACGTTTACTCTACCAATTTCCACTTAGGAACAACAAAAACAGAAGAAAGATGAAGAACAGAAGATGCATGTGTGAGAAGTGTCTGAAGTGTTTTTCGAAGAAGAATAGAAAGGCTAATCTTGAATGTTCTAACAAGAGACAAAAGCATGTGTCAGGAGATTCATAATACACAGTCTTATAATGAGACTCACTTAGGAAGACCAAGCTAGAAGCTATATTACAAAACACAGTGTATATTGTCGTTTACACTACATTCAATCAAAACGCAGAGGATGGTTCTTTAATGAATCACGTGGGAGGCACATGACACTTACGTGATTCATGCAAGCTCAACCGAAAGCTACTGGATTCAACACCTATAAAAGGAACACAACTCAAGCATCATAATAGACATGCAAGACTTCATTATTCTCATTACATTGTAATCAAACATCTGAGAGAGTAAGAATTAGAGAGAAAAGCTTGAGAGTTGCTAGGCTATTGATCTATGGGTACTAAGGAGAGTGTTAGACTCTTTGCAAGTGTTTTTGAAAACACTCATATTCTTGTAACCTTGCTTAATTCTTCATATTAGTTGAAACCACAAGTGTGGGATCCTTGGATGTAGATAATATTAAAGCTATCGAACCAAGTAAATCTTTGAGTTCTTTATTTTTTGCAATTTACATATCTTCAAAACTAGCAAAGTCTTTATCAGTTTTTATTGTGAAAAATAGCAGGTCAACACAATTATCCTAACATAAATGGTATCAGAGCAATCCGAAACCTCATGGGCATTTCTTGGCTACTCAAAGCATCAAAGATCATGAAGAACTTTTTGTAAGTAAAAGTAAACTTTTGTTTCTTTAAACTAAAGTCAAGATGGTAGGAAAAGAAATGGATGTCTTCACTGGAAAGGAAGACTTCACCATTTAGAAACTCTAGATGCAAGCCCTTATTAAGTCTTATAACTATTATAGGGCTATCGAAGATCAGTATGATGTTGAGACTGATCCGACAAAAAGACTCAAGATGCAAAGACTTATACACTACAAGTTAATGCCTCACTTATCACCAGTTGTGATAAGAAAATTGCAGAATTGCAACACTGCACAGAAGTTGTGGCAAAAAACTTGATGAAATCTATGCAAAGAGATGTCTTCCTAACAAGATGACTCTTCTCCATAATCTTGCTAACTACAAGATGAACACATCTGTCTCCCTAGATGATAACCTAGCCTATTTCTTTAAGTTAGTACAAGACTTAGAAGCTACAGATGAAAAGATCTATAAGGAGCATCAAGCTGTAGTGATTCTAAAGGCTTTACCTTCTGAATTCAATGTATTCAAGAAGATAATTAAGCATGCTAGTGGAGAATCCATCACCGTCAAGAGGGTATTAAACTCACTAATGGAAGAAATAGTGGATGTTAATCCATTAAAGAAAGAGGCAGAAGTGATGTTTGTAGAAAACAATCATGATAAGAAGTCACATAAGAAGAATAGCAAGAAAGGGAATTGGAAAAAGGGAAGTGGAAAGGATAAAAACACCAAGGAAGGTGAGGAAAAGAAGAAAAAGGGAAAAGGAAAAAAGTGTTTCTACTGTGATAAGGAGGGACATTTTGTAAGGGACTGTAGAAAGAAGAAAAGGGACAAAGCTACACAAAGTGGAGATGTAGGAAATGTGGAGAAACTAGAAGACTCAAGTGGTGATGAGATCCTGGCAGCCACTGAAGAGAGTGAAGACCTGAGTAGGGAATGGATCTTCAACTCAGGTTGTACAATGTATGTGACTCCTCATAGAAACTGGTTTACTAAATTTGAACCAGTCACTGCCAAGGTAAAAATGGCAGATTCTGGGCAGCAAAAGATAAAAGGGATTGGAAATGTCTCCATCAATATGTTTGATGGAAAGAAAATAATCCTTACTAATGTTAGATTTGTGCTTAGAGTAAGGAAGAATTTGATCTCTGAAAGCATGTTTGATAAGCAAAGTTTTCAGATTAGATCAAAAGATGGGCTCAGAGAAATCCTAAAGGATAGTAGAGCCATTATAAGGGGAGTTAAAAGAGGTGGGATGTACTATTTCATAGGTTCTATAGAAGTTAATCAAGTTACTGATAAGGGAAATCATGAATCAACCAAGCAATAGCATGCAAGGTTGGGTCATGTAGGGAACAAAAGTTTATTCAACCTCTCTAAACAAGGATTGATTCCTGATCAAAACCTACAGAAGCTAGAATTCTGTGAATCACGTGTGCTAAGAAAGCATCACAGATCCAGTTTCCAAAAGGGAGCACAGAGGGCCACAGAGATCATGGAATATGTTCACATTGGTCTCTAGGAGCCAGCTCAAGTATCTATCGCAGGAGGAAACCTATACTTTATGTCCATCATTGATGATAAATCTAGAAAATGTTCCATATATCTGATGAAGAGAAAAGATGAAGCATTAGAAAACTTCATAAAATGGCATACACTTATAGAAAATCATATTGGAAAGAAGTTAAGATGCCTAAGGACTGACAATGGATTGCAGTACTACAATAAAGAGTTTGAAGACTATTGCAACAAGAAATTTATCTTAAGGCACAAAACAGTGAGAGCTACACCTCAGCAGAATGGTGTAGCTGAGATACTCAATAAGACTCTCCTAGAAAAGGCCATGTGCATGCTACTCTCTTCGGATTGCTCACACTTACTATAGGGAGAAGCTATTAGGACTACAACCTACCTTGTTAATAGGCTCCGCACCTCTGCTAATGATTATAAGACTACAAAAAGTATGAAACGATAAGAAACCTAACCTAACTCACCTAAGGACTTTCGGATGTGCAACTTATGCACATCAGAAGGAAGGAAAGCCGGAGCCTAGAGCAATCAAAGGAGTATTCCTAGGATATCCAGAAGGAGTCAAAGGTTATAAGATCTTACTACTGCAAAAAGGAGGCTTCAAAACCATTATAAGCAGAGATGTAATCTTCAAGGAAGATGAATTTCCTCTGCTGAATAGGAACTTCTCAAATTCAAGCCTCCAAAATGAAGTTCAAGAGCTACTAGGATCACTAAACAAATCAGTTTCATTATATGTGCCACCAGAAACTGAAGAAGATGGCAAAACTCAAACTCACGATGTAGAGCCTATACAAGGAACTACACATCATGAACAAAGGACAGAAGAGACTGAAGGTAAAAGTGAAGGAGTAACCCCGCATACATCTACAGATGATCCATAAGGAAATCTACAAGACTACCAACTCACAAGAGATAGGCAACCAAGGCAAAGAATTCCCAATAAGAGGTATACATACTCAAACTTGGTTGAATTTGCATGTCTTATGGCAGAAATTATAAAATATAAGGCCCTTGAAACTTATGAAGAAGCCATGAGAAGTAATGATGCAAAACAGGGGAAGCTAGCTTGTGAGAAAGAATATTCTTCTCTAATGAAGAACATGACTTGGACTTTAGTGCCTAGACCTCCTAAAGTTAAACTAATTGAGAACAAATGACTGTTCAAGTTGAAAGAAGGAGTGATAGAAGCAGAACCTAGGATTTATAAGGCTAGGCTTGTAGCTAAAGGGTTTAGACAGAAGGAGGGAATTGACTACAAGAAGATATTCTCACCAGTAGTCAAGTTCAAAACTGTTAGACTTATTCTAGTTCTAGCTACATTATATGACTGGGAAATCCATCAAATGGATGTCAAAGCAACTTTTCTATATGAAAAGCCAGAGGAAACAATATACATGAACCGACCAGTCGAATTTGAGAACAAGAATAAGCTAGATCATGTCTATCTATTTCAGAAATCCCTATATGGGCTTAAACAAGCACCTAGGTAATGGAATAAGAAGTTCCATAAGGTAGCTGCCAGTATGAACTTTATTAGAAGCTCTTATGATTACTGCCTATATTTTAAGGATACAGGAATGACTAAAGCAGTGTTCTTGTTAGTCTATATGGATGACCTAATAATAAGAGGAAGAGACTTGAATAGAATTCAAAAGACAAAGTCTGAATTAAGTAATCATTTTGAGATGAAAGACTTGGGAGAAGCACAGAAGCTTCTAGGAATGCAGATAATTAGAAAGAGGAGGGAAGCGACATTGTGGCTTGCTCAAAGAAACTACATCATAAAAGTTTTAGGCCAATTCAACATGGAACAAGCTAAACCTAGTTATGTTCCCCTAAGATCTCACCTACAAATGGTGTCTAACAAGGGTCCTAAGACTGAGGATGAATAGAAAGCAATGGCTCACTATCCCTATAATGTTGGTGTAGGAAGCATTATGTACATTGTGCTATCCATTAGGCCTAACCTAGCTTATGTCATCAGTATAGTAAGCAAATTCATGGTCAATCTAGGTTTAGAACACAGGCAAGGGCTGAAAGGGGTTTTCAGATACTTATACGGAACCATTAACTACGGACTATGTTTTTCAAAGGATGAACTAACTAAATACAATTACTTGTCATTATATGGTTATGTGGATGCAGATTATGCAGTAGATAGGGACACAAGAAAGTCAATTTCTACATACTTTTTCACATTGGCCTCGTTTGGTAAGCTGCCAATCAACTATTTTTTTAGCTGACTGGCATGCTTCAGCTGTTTGACTCTTCAAACAGCTATAAATGCTGCTTGGAGAGCAACTGAAGCACTGACAATTTGTCTTCAAACAGCCAAAAATGAAAACACTCTTGTGCACAAACAGCCAAAAATGAAAACGCTCCTGTGTAGGAGCGTTTTCATCAACCAGCTAACTATTTAACCTTTAAAAGCCAATTATACCCTTTCTATGTAATAAAAGAGACTACGAGAGAGTAAGTTACAGGTAAAGAAAAAAAAAGCTTTTTTACAATTTTTTTTGCTAATGTTATATATAAAGTAATATACTTAAAAATATATTTACATCTAAGTATGATAAATTGTAGAAATA
>JANIJH010004702.1:0-12816 GCA_024520975.1 Erythroxylum areolatum | reverse complement strand
ACGCTCCGATGTAATTCATTTTTCAAAAGGATATTGAATCGTTACAGGTAAACGATTTGCGTGGGATAAGGCGATCATGAAACTTTTACCAATGTACCTTGCAGCTCGTATAGTTTGTTGACCATACTTCATGAGACCAGTTAGCATGGGGAACATATCGTTAATAGTTATGAAAAATTGGATATTTGTTTCCTTCTCTTGGTTGAGACAAGCCATGAATATATAAAAGTAGTAGTCCCTTATTTAAAGTGAAAAGAGTTCAGAAGAGGTTGGTAATAATAAATTACCGAGAGAAATAGGTAAAAGAAATTTCCATCCGAGATTGAATAGTTGGTCCATTCATAGTCTAGGTAAAGTCCATCTTGTTGTGATAGGAATGAACAAGAACAAATAGGTTTTAACCAACGTAATAAAGATACTTATTTTGTTTCAAAAACGCCACTTATTTTCTCTTTTTTTATTTCAAAAAGCTCAATGTACGGAATAGATATATTCCAACCGCCCATGTAAAGAACTGTTACAAAGAATGAAGAAACTAATAAGTTTAAATAAGAAGCAACATAAAATAAACCAAATTGGATACCTGAATATTCGGTTTGATAACCTGCTGCTCATAAGAAAGCCACTTTTAGGTTAGGGAAGAGTCTCTTTGTAAAAAGATAGGGAAAGAATTGTCTCAATCCAAAGGGACGTCCATTTCACTGATTTTTCGCCGGGATTAGGACACCCCATTTTGAGGTACCACACGAGTCATTGTCCTTGGAAATCATTACAACATATTTTGAATAAAGTCTCCTGCCCTTCTCTGATTTTTTGTCTAGCTTCAGACTAGAAGTGATTGAACCGATGGGACAGCTTTCAAAGGCTAGAATAGCTCTATTTGAACTAGTTGAATGAAATGGATCCATACTCCATACAAAGGAACTGATAACTTGCATCCTTTAGTCAACCATTTCGTGGATGGGCAGTGGATCTGATTGGTAAGCCACCAGCAAGCAAGCAACATACGTTCATACTTGTTGCAACGGATGATTTTAACGAGTGAACGAGCTCCATACCCTCTCCCGTTGCTCGAGCGTCTGCAAACCTTTCTTTCCTGGTCCTATCGAACCAGATATTGTATAACCTGTTGAAAGCAAGCCAAAAAAAAAAGCGGTATTTATTCAAAAGTTGTCGCTGAACCCTTCGATTCTTCCTCCGATGAAGAAAATCCGGTTTTCGTAGATCGAAGCGGGTATTTACTCTTTCATGTCGGGTTTAAGAAAGAGGATTCATACCTTCGTTATGGTTTTAAACTTGAAGCAAAAGGGTAGCAGTTATTAAGAAGTGCTTGAGTTGGCCTGTCGAGTTCCTTCCATTTCCGTTTTTTTTTAGAGAAGGCTCCGAAAGGTAAGTAAACCCTACTTACTTAGAAAATGAAAGAACTTTCCCTCCCGTCTGAGACCTGGTAGTCTTAAGTATGGACATCCCACTTTCACTCGCTTCCCCCAAAATCAAGTCCAATTCCTAACCATGAACCTTATTTTCTATATACTCGTTCTACTTATTCCTTGAAGTCCTAGCCATGTCTATATCCAGGCGAGCTTTCCAGGGATCCGCTAGCCAAGATCTCCCATCCGGTCACCGAAAGCTGATTCTATCCTTATTAATGATTCCTCTCTAAAAAGAGCTCTCTCTTACCTGCATGCTCCTTTTTCCCGACTAACAGCTGAAAAATAGGACTGATCCCCCACCCTAAACTATAAAAAAAAAAATCTCCGAGCCCTTCCCGGGACAAATCAGACTACATTCTGCCCGGTTTTGCACACAGTCTTCGGATTTGGCTTGGGAGCGGGCTAACGCTTTCATACCCAGTGAGGTAGCTGCTAGTCAAACCTTCCCCTGAACCGCTGGAATGGCTAATAGCATACCTTTCACTATCAACCAACAAATGTTTGCTACCCTATGTTCGCTTCCTGGCCTTTCCCCCGAAAGAAGCAGAATCGAGAACAAAACTGGCTGTTTGTTGAAGCTTTGCTTTGTCCGCCCTCCTTCCTAATGTCACTTCAGAAATCAAAGACAAAAGCCATAAATAACCACCAACAGAGAGACAGAGACTGATCACTTTTTGGTCGGGGCAGGGACTCGGATTAGCCTTGCGCTCGTTCTCGTTATTGGCCGATCTTTGGTCGAGCTTTCACAACGTTCTTTGACAAGGGGCTTTCCCTAGGATTGATTCTCCAAACCTTAACTTGACTCTTTTTCCATGTCTGTTGGTGGATAGCTCATACTTACTTTTCCAATGGTTTGCCATCGTTCATCTATTCACAAGCACGTATTGGTCGACACCCAAACCCCACTTCTGCTTGTTCGAATTCAATCGGCCGGCCGGAAAAAGGCTTGAGTTTTCTACTAAAGAGTTGAAGAGGGGGAGTAATAGTAATAGTTCGGTGAGACCGATTGAACTACATCCAATAATAACCCTTGATTTTGCCATTCTTTCTCCGCTCATTCCTGTAGCGCTTACCGTTGATCACCGATGTCCGAGCCTTGCCCGATCAATACAGAAAAAGATTCTCCAGTAGGGAGGGAAGAGAGAGGCCTGTTCACTTAAGACAGGCAGTAGTATTTTCATTCAATAGGGAACTATTGAGAAAAGAGGGTCGCTAGACTGAACTTGACACCAAGCCAATCGATAAGGAAACAGTTAATCTTAGCCAAAGCAAACCAAATCGAGAATTTCGTAGAGAAAGAGAATCGGTTGTTGCAGCTGTGGCGGGTTTAGCTTGATACCAAAAATACGAGTCGACTGATGATTGTTCCGAAGGAAGGACAATAAACAAAATTAAGACTTTCTCCCGTCCATCTATCATTCCTCCAGCTCTCGCTTTTGCTATTCTTGCTGCTGAGGTTGCATTAAAAGCGGATTCTATAGCTATAGCTTACGTTACCCGCGGACTGATTTTTCTCGATTGGAGATAGGTGTAAGGCGAGCAATAGGAGGGTTTCTTAAGCACCCTACCAAGGCTTAGCGTGAGTTACAATTAATACCATACCTAACAATTACTTAATAGAGAGTAGAGAGGGTCCTCTTTTCTAGCTCCACGAAAACTAGGAAAAACTAGCGCTTAGAGTTCGGTGGCTCCAAAAATATGATCATTTATCAAGTATGTGTGTTATATAGGCTATTATTGATTGTTCAGTCTAGCCATAGAACTGGGTCCCTGGGTATCACTTCGGGCATCGTTCCCCTCGTGGAGGACGTATAAAGGGACCTTGGTCCATAGGTGCCAAGATAAGACGTCCTTAAGTGAAAACTTTCAATCTAAGTCCCATTTGTAGTTGGAGAGGGCATGATTTTTCCTTCCCTTCGGGACTCTTCTTTCTTCCACTTCGTGTCTTTAAAGAGACTAGTATTCAAGACCAAACCCTGTCCTTGAAAGGGGACTAAGATGATATTTCAGTTTCTATCGGCCGGTGTCGGTGTCAGCCAAGGAAACGAACCCTATGTTGATTAGGACGGACACGCAGCCACAACAGGGAAGCAGCAGGGGATTAACGGATTAACATTCGATCATCGGGCTCGGGAAAGACCCCTATGCTCTGAATGAACCGATCCACGAGCTCTATCGATTAAAAAACGACTTTCGTGCAGGGGTCAGTGTAGCTACTGATTCCATTGACTGAAGGATTGCTGACATCTTCTGTGATGGAAGCCAAGGTAAATGCCACCAAGACGCAGCTTCACCGACTAGGCGAAAATAGCATTCAGGCATCGTTAGAGGAACTGAACAGATGTACCAACTGTATCTTATAGCCGCATTGATGATTTCCTCACTTCGTTCTTTTATTGAAAAGAGAGACTCTCGTTTGAGCAATCCACCGATAAACCATACTGCGACCGGGGCCCACTCTCTGGTAACAGAACTTTTTACAGAGATTGCCTAGTTCACATCCGACTTTACAACCTTTCCAAAGTGTGCGCTTTAGTTTGATTCGTCCCTTACTATCACGGTGCAGCCCCTTTCTTTATCGATTTTGTCTTCACAGTCTAGCCAAAGTCTCCATTCTTGAACGACAGCACCTACTCCACCCTTCGATCTAAATGCAGAAGTCGATCCCCCATAGGAGGTGTACCTTGTGGGAACGTCCATTTCGTCAAACTGGAGTAGGAGTAGGACATAGCAGGTCTTAGGAATCGATGTTAATTTAATGCCCGAGGAATGAGAGCAGGAAAGCAAGCCGCTTCAACTCTAAAAAAGAGTGTCTAACATGAAACTCTGATTTTTTAGCCCAAAGATGCGCCTTCGACGAGCCCTTTTATACCTACCGGCCGTCTTATGCTTTCAAGTTAACATAGGTTAATTCCTATCTTTAATAGCTATAACAGACGGTTTGATGTATGAGTTCGATCCATTACTGTTTTTTTCTTCGATTTGTTCAGAAAATCATCTATTTAGATAGCCACAAAAGACTATCTAAATAGGTTATTACGTTCTACAGAATATAAACATTTTAGAGATATTCATCCCGGATTAATGACATGTTCAATTCATTTCCATAAACCGTACCCATCAGAAATCGTAGTTGGTAAGAAGTAGTGCTTCTTAGTGAAGTATGCCATCAGTCAAGGAACTGATTGATCTACGAATGCCGGGTTATCTAATCTCCTGTTAGGCGCGCCAGCCCTGTTTTCAGGAATGATTGAATCAGAAGCATCTCGGGAGTCAATAGACTGTTTGCGACGTGAAGAAGACTCGGTTGTAGATCGCTAGGCCCCTTATTCAAAAGGAATTGATAGAGTCAGATTCATATGTAAAGGCTAGGCACCTTCCCCGCATTCGCACCTTTAAGAAAGTTGATCGATAAAATGCTACATCTGATCTTAAAATGGAATTCGATATTCTATCTCTTCCTCGAAACAGGTAAATCATAAATTATTCAATTAAAAAGGTGTACGGGGAGCCCCGCGCGCTAGCCAACACAAAGAATGGTGAAGGCCTGCAATCGTGACTTTAGTTCCGGTGGAAAGCTCTGAAAGCAGAGCATTACCTAAGGTAGATCATTTCTCCCTCCTTACTCCTTCCAGTTTGCCATAAACCCTCTTGGCTAATTGTTGACATCATCTTCAATCTCAGATGTCAACTCTTCAAGGTGTGCTTTCCTTGTCAGGATCCTCTATATCTGTTCAGTTCTCCTCGAGTTTACATTAAATGTCCAAAAGCTTGCTGGCCAAGCTCTCAGACAGGGTTCAGTCTCGAGGACCTCCCTCGGGCATTGAATCTCTGGCCTTAGCCTGCCTACCAGTCTTGATCTCTTGCAAGAACAAAGGGAAGCACTAATCAACTATTTCAGCATGCCATTGGAAGAAATGATTCACTCGGATGCTCTCACAGCGATGCTGAAAAGGTCATCTCTACTCTGGCTCCCCTGACTTACGCGAAAGAATCATCCTCAGAAAACTAGCATCCCGGATGGTTGAGCTCAAGGGAAGCACCCTGAGAGCAAGAAGTTCGATCAATTCTGCCAAAGCCTCTCACTCTCAGTCTACTGCTTCTGAAAAGACAGACTTCTAACTGCGAGAGTGCCTTAGATCAGGAGCATGAACAGCTCAGCTCGGTTCTCAAAGATTGAAGAAGAAAGAGAGCAGCTAGCAGTTGAAATTCGGTACTTACAAGCCAAAGATGCAGAGTTCCTCAAACAACAGGATTCACTGATAGCTGAATTAAAAAAGGCTAACGAAGGGATATCCAGAAAGCTTGCAGAACTGGAAGAACGAAGCCCCGAAACTCTACTTTTAATGCCCACAGATCTGCTGGAAGTAGGCACCCGAAGATGCCAAAGAAGCTAGCCACTATCATCGTATAATAAGGCAGAGGCTAAACTCTTGGGCCGTAGGAAGAGCATTTTTCTATGTATATTCAATAGACCCCTGCCCCTAGTCGGATGATCCCTCGTTCTATCTAACCCCCTGGGTAAGCCTCATTGTTTATAAGTTCAGTCTCGCTTGGTCGTATCATCGATCGAAGATAACACATCATCTTAGCCGGGTTGGTGTTCGGTTTTATTCGTGTAGGTAGTTTACTAACCTAGCCTCCAACCTTTCCATAGTGATTGAGGAACTACTAAGCACCGGACCTCGGGGGTAACTCCTCTTTGGTAGGGATGGCAAACAAGACAGAAAGATTCCGAGCGCCCCGAGAAAGGAGATTTTTGATAACCTCAATAAAGTGATTTATTTCAATGAGGTGATCATAGCATCGATAGCTCTGTTCGTAAGGAAAAAGCATTTAGGCCAATCTTCCCGATAAGGATAGAGAGGTCTTTTTTTTGGTTAACAATTTGGAGAGTTTGCTTTTACACATTAGACTGGGGCAAAAAAAGGAAAATCAAAGCGCATATGGCACAAAAAGGAAATCCGATTTCGGTAAGACTGGATCTCAATCGTAGTTCAGATTCAAAGTGGTTCAGTGAGGGCGACCGCGAAAGTCACCGAATGGGTCAGTCTTTTCCTTCAGTTTTCCTATATTAAAAAAAAGCGTGGGAGGACGTTGCAGATGTCCGGGACGGACACGACTTCTTCTAACGCCAGAAGACCACTGGAAAACACCCGGGACCAGAGCATGTCGTGAAAGAAGCACGCACACTGGGCGGGCGTGCTTCGACCGTGTCTCCGGGGCACAGTTGAATGTAGATATCATGAACGCGAGGTGCAGGATACCAGGCCGAGAAACCCGGGCCCCCCCTATGTGCCGATCGCTAGCGCATCCAGGGCCCCGGCGCCCAGCTCAGCTGGAGAGGCCTAGCCTGATCTGAGAAGTTCTAATTCGGTTCGGATAGACTGAATTCAAGAACGCCTTAGCCCCTGGAATCAATAAGAAAACAAGTGCTAAGTTTCAGATCAGTGAATAAACCGAAACGAAAGAAGAGACGTTTCTCGCTCGGCGCCTAAAGCGCACTATGCTCCGCTTCAACAAATGAGAGTTTTCGGTGGAACCGGTGAACCACGCGAGCTGGTTAGATGCGTGGGACAGAGGGCTCATAGTACCTGCTAGCGCGGCTATGCAGTGGAAGGGAAGGAGCCTAAATCGACCCTCTTCTTTCTTTTTTTTTCAAAGAAAAAAGCAGTACAAAGAGATTAGACTCTCGGCTGAGACTAAGCAGCCACCGACCGTTCCGACGCGCCCCCGACCTATCTTGATTAAGACCGAAAACCTATCTAAAATCAAATGGAGCCTAGTTTAAGCTGTCAAACAAATGATAGAATGGAAAATGAAAAATAACCCACTAGTAGGGAAGGGATATGGGTTGGAGTCTCTCTCAGTAAAGAGAGTTGTAGATTCGTAGAAAAGGAAAAGAGCCTTTACTTTCTATGTTATTAGTAAAGCGCGCTAGCTGCAATCTTTCTAAAGCAATAAGGTAAAAAGTGGACTTTGAGAAAGAGGGTGCTTGTTGCCGCTTTATTAGTAAGTAAGCTTCTTTTATATCAATAAAGGCGAAAGGTTGCTCTTATAATGATCCAAATTTTCTAAATAATAGTTGGTGCGTTAGCGCTTTAGTTTGAAATAAGGAAATTGAGGCCTTTACTAATAACATAGAAAAGGCTTTTTTATCAGGGTGCGCAGGGGTGGAACCCTATACAAAATCAGTTTCCTTTCAAATGACAACTGCCTCTTCCTTCTGCGAGGGCCTTGCACGAAACCAAACCGCCCCCCGCCCGATCAAGTACCAGTTGCTTCGCTGGTAGGCCCACTTAGGTTAGGTTTTCTTACCAACTTCCGGTGTGTAATCGACATGTTGCTAGCTTCAACTCGGTTGAATAAGAATCATTGATTCCCTCTGCTGTCCATTGATTATTCATTCAGGGTGCTCGGCCGGTGCTCCTTTCTCAAACCAGAACAACTCTGAACGTTAGGTAAGATAAGGGAAGACCACCTGAGCGAACCGACCGAAGGGACTTGACTTCTCCGAACCGAGCGATAGCGGCTTAAAGCTAAGCCTATCACGAGCAGCGTCGCTGCGCGGGGAGAAGCATCTCAAAGCAAAGTATGGGGCAAAGGATCAAACGCTTTGACTTTGTCCCCCGGGATCCGCCACAGGTTGGGTTTGAGCGAGAGCCTTGTGATGGGTGACTATCCAGCACGGTTCGGAGAGCACTTTTTGTCTGCGCTGGTGAATGGAAGCCCCCCCCTACCAAGCAAGAAAGAAGCGGTTCTTTCCACGGCAGAGTAACCATTGACTCTATTTATTATTATGGTAAATCAGTGTATCAAGATGTCAATCTGAGATCTTATTTTAGTTCGATACGTTCACCTACGAGACTCACCTTTGGCTTTCGTCTCGGTAGGTGTATTATTCTACATTTTCCCAAAATCACATTCATTAATTTCTTTCTTCCCCGTCGACCACGACGACTGAAACGACGCGAAAAAACCAGACCCGGAAAGGGGAAGGGCCAGTGGTGGACATTCGGGAAAGTCGGGCCGATCAGGTGTCTTCATTCAAGCGATAATACAGAAGAAGAACGAAACGAAGTGAGAGGCCGGGGGGCAGGGAAAAGAGTCGAGTCGATCAGGCTCGACGACCGGGAGAAGGAAAACGAAATCAGGATTTGGCCGAAAAAGAAGCAACGCTATGGATACCATGACCGATCACCATCGATAAAGAATCATCTTTCTAAATCACTTCGGGTGAGCGGGGCCTTCAAGCATCCGAAATACGCCGGGGTTGTAAATGACATAGCGTTCCTGATAGAAAATGACGACTCCTTCAGAAAAACGAAGTTATTCAAGCTATTTTTCCCAACGAAGTCCCGCTCCGAGGGCCCGACGAGTCATCTACTTAAAAGGACCCTCCCTGCAGTGCGCCTCTCCTTGAATTTTTCGGTCATGCAATATTTTTTGAATACAAAGAACCAAATTCATTTCGACCCCGTCGTAATTCTTAATCATTTCGTGGCACCGGGCGTGGCTGAACCATCCACGATGGGGGGAGCGAATGCACAGGGAAGAACTTTAGATAAGAGAATACGTTCTCGAATCGCTTTTTTTGTAGAAAGCTCGACCAGCGAGAAAAAGTGTTTGGCCGAAGCCAAAAAGAGGTTGACTCACTTCATTCGCCAAGCGAATTCTCTTCCTTTCGCGGGAACAACAAAAACCACCATCTCGCTCTTTCCTTTCTTCGGTGCTACCTTTTTCTTTCCAAGGGAGGGGGTTGGGGTGTATAATAACCTTTTTTTTGAGGATGCCCGGGAACAACTCCTAGGTCAATTAAGGATCCAATGTTGGAACCTCATGGGTAAGGAAAAGGTAATGGAATTGATAGAGAAATTCATAAACCTAGGTAGGATAGGAGAATTGATAAAGGGAATAGAAATGCTGATAGAGATTCTACTGAGAAACAGAAAAATTCCGTACGGGTACAACTCTTATTTGAACGAAATGAAAAAAATGCGATCTTTGTTGTCTAATAGAACAAACACTAATACCTTAATTGAGTCGGTCAAGATTCAATCTGTTTATCAAAGTGCTTCTCCGATTGCTCAAGACATCTCTTTTCAACTGAGGAACAAAAAAAGATCATTTCGTTCCATTTTTAGTAAAATAGTGAAGGATATTCCATTAGTAATGAAAAAAGGGGTGGAGGGGATCCGTATATGTTGTTCAGGTCGATCAGAAGGCGCAGAAATAGCTAGAACGGAATGCGGAAAGTATGGAAAAACATCTCGTAATGTATTGAACCAGAAAATCGATTATGCTCCTGCGGAAGTATCTACTCGTTACGGAATCTCAGGTGTCAAAGTTTGGATTTCATATAGTAAAAAAAAAGGGGGACGCGCTATATCCGAAACGTAAGAAATATAGTCAATATCATAAAGGCAGATGTAGTAGGGGTTGCAAACCGGACGGTACACAACTTGGTTTTGGAAGATATTGCACTAAAAGTTGTAAAGCTGGTCGTCTTTCATATCGAGCCATTGAAGCAGCGCGTCGTGCTATAATCGGACAATTCCGAAGAAATGGTAAGAGTTGTCGCGGATCTCCCTATTACCGGGAAACCTACAGAAGTAAGAATGGGGGGAGGAAAAACAAATCCTACGGGTTGGATTGCTCGTGTGTCCACGGGGCAAATTCCATTTGAAATGGATGATGTGAGTTTGTCAAATGCTCAACAAGCCCCTACATTAGCGGCGCATAAACCATGTTCGTCAACCAAGTTTGTTCAGTGGTCGTAACGTAATTGGTTAGTGGGGAAAAAGGGGCCGGGATTCAAAATAATTAGGCCTTGTTCCTGAACGACGGAAGTGGAAAGACACTACACTAAACTAAGGGAGAGGGATAGACTCCTTTTCTTTTTGTAATCGCCGAAATTGTACAATGAACCCTTTTGTTCCAGGCTATTCAATATCTGGGACTGAGTTCCAGGATAGCAAAAGAGTCGTTGTTTTCTGGCTTCGGGATTCGATAAGGAAGAAAGAAGTAGAGAATGAATGCCGCTTTCTGAGATTGGAGTTGGAAAGATGTCTCATGCGACGTTCCCTGTTTTCTGGCATGCGTAGGGAACCACTAGCATCGAAGCCATCAAGCAGAATTCCTCTGACTAGAAGGTGTCTTGGGACATTGCTAGATCTTCTGAAGCGACTGAGCATATCTAATAGAGGATAAGGAACGAAGTTAGCGATATAAGCTAAAAATGTGCCGGGAACGACCAAGCGGGGGGAGGAAGGCGGCTAAGTGTTAAGTTAGGGCGCAGGTAGTCCCTTAGAATGAACCGACATGAGAATCAGAGAGGGAAAAGGGGAAAGATGCTTTCTGGAAGTGTGTTTCGTCGGATGGAAGATCAGTCCTAGTCAGTTAGGATGTGCAGCCCAGTTGATCTTACGAGGGCAGAAATCCCATTCATGAAACGAGCGGAGCGTAGGCGAGAGAATGGCCGAAGATGCAGTTAATAGTTGAACTCAGAGTGAAGGCCAGATAGTTGGATGGATAGGTCGGGATGAAAGGTAGGAGGAATCGGAAAGCGGGTAAGCTGATGTGCCATTCCAGGGCTACCTAAACGATAGAGTAATACAGCATTAGCGAGTCAACTCCCTGTCGAAGTAGATGCTTAGGGTTCCATACTCTGTATAGCAGGCAAGGGTCTCTATTATCGACTCGGGAATGAACGAAGTAGCTTCACTTCAAAGTCAGAGATATGTGTAACGGTGGACTGACAAATCCGCTCCAAGGCCTGAGTGCTACGGTTGATTGAATCAGTGGGAAGAGTAGCGGCCGATGAGAATGCAATAGTTCCAGAAGGAGCCAGAGTGATTTATGATTCGATAATCAAGAGGAGTCTGAGTAAACAGAAGTGAGATGTTTCTTCTTGAACTAGGTATGAATCAGATCTATTAGCTGATAGTTCCGTTCCTGTTTTTTTTCTAGCATAAGGTACAATGCTCGAAGAGGGGGAGCTTACTTAGCTGAGAGCAAGATTCTCTCATTGAAAGCGAGTATTCATAGCGAAGCATCTAGTGTTAGCAGCGAGTAAGCAAAGTGGATTGGATGCAGGTAAGCAGATTTTGCTGTACTATAAAGTGAGAAGATAGCTTTAGCAAAGCTCTACTGTTAAAGGAGTGCTGAGGTCGAAGCTAGGATCGGATAGGAAAACCCAACTAGTTCATCGGAATGGATAAAGTAGGATTGTTTAAGAAAGTAGTGACTTCGGGGGAAAGGTTTGGATGATTTTTCCGTAATCAAATCCTTTATGGATGTGATGGGCGAACGACGGGGATTGAACCCGCGCGTGGTGGATTCACAATCCACTGCCTTGATCCACTTGGCTACATCCGCCCTTACCCCTCCCCCGCACAGCTTTCAGTCTCTATCTACGATCAGATCCTTTCTGAACCCGCTATGACCGCTATCAAAGATCCGCTTTTTCCTATACTATAGTTGCAAGTCGTCTATTGTTGTGCTTTGGAATTAGGGGAAGCTTTGCTTCAACAAGTATCAGCTTTCTGGAAAAGCTTCAAACAAAGAGGTTGGGCTGTTCACTTCATTGATTTGACTGAACTTTACTTAAGATTAAAGATAGAGGCCGGGTGGGCAGTGAAGGCTCGTTTAGTAGACAGCAAGCGAGCAGCAAGCACCTACTACTCTACTCCTATCCAAATTCAAATCAGTCTCTTTCGAGTCAAGCGCTACGCCCCTCTCAGATAAAGTCATTGCGCGCTAGCCCGGGTTCCAAACCTACGCGCCCCTAAACTACAAGCTTTGAGATGCTTGGGATATTTGAAGAAGCACCTTTCTATAGATAGGATAACGCACCTTTACTAATATAAGGCCCTTCTCTCTCAAAGTCAAGTTTCTCGCTTCTGACTTGAGTTTGATTGCAGGGGCACTAACGCGACCTTCCTTCAGCAGGCTCCGCCCTATCTATTTATTTCTCTCTTTTGTTCATACATCTTGAACCCAGATCAATATCCATTTTTTTCTCAATATCTTGATCTTTCTATCGATAGAAAGATATAGATCTCTATTTCTGGCTCTATCTCCATATATATCTAAAGATGGAAGAACCAACACTTAAAGGGCGTAACCAACGGAAGGTTCTCACCCTGTCCCCGACATGATTCTCCGACGATGCCCCTTGGGCGAAAGGTAGTTGTAGAGGAAGGGCTGTGAAACGGCGATTCCCCCCTTTCCATTGAAGTAGAGAGGGCCTCCTTCCCCACCATTCCGGCCTATTATTGATAGGAATTTGACCGATGCTGAAGGTAACTTGTTGCTTACCAAGCCACCCACTTGAGAAGCTAGTCGCCAGAAATCAAGGACGAGGAAGGGAAGCTGTCTACGA
>JANIJH010004692.1:0-12818 GCA_024520975.1 Erythroxylum areolatum | reverse complement strand
TCAATTTCCAATTCCAACAATCACAAAACATTCATTATTGTATTTCCATTCCTACCAATTTCTAACAATTTCCAATTTCAACAATCACAAAATATTCATTATTGTATTTACATTCCTACTAATTTCTAACAATTTCTAATTCCAGCAATCACAAAACATTCATTATTGTATTTCCATTCCTACCAATTTCAAACAATTTCCAACTCCAGCAATCACAAAACATTCCTTATTGTATTTCCATTCCTTCCAATTTCTAACAATTTTCAATTTCAACAATCACAAAATAATCATAATGTCAATTTCCAATTCCAATAATCACAAAACATTCATTATTGTATTTCCATTCCTACCAATCTCTAACAATTTCCAATTGCAACAATCACAAAACATTCATTATTGTATTTCCATTCCTACCAATTTCTAACAATTTCCAATTCCAACAATCACAAATTAATCATAATGTCAATTTCCAATTCCAACAATCACAAAACATTCATTATTTTATTTCCATTCCTACCAATTTCTAACAATTTCCAATTCCAACAATCACAAAACATTGATCATTTTATTTCCATTCCTACCAATTTCTAACAATTTCCGATTCCAACAATCACAAAATAATCATAATGTCAATTTCTAATTCCAACAATCCCAAAACATTCATTATTCTATTTCCATTCTTACCAATTTCTAACAATTTTTAATTCCAACAATCACAAAACATTCATTATTGTATTTCCATTCTTACCAATTTCTAACAATTTCCAATTCCAACAATCACAAAACATTCATGATTCATGATTCCATTACCAATTCTAACAATTTTCAACTATCACAAAACAATCATGGTTCCATTATCAATTCCAACAATTTCCAATCCCAAAAATCACAAAACATTCATAATTCCATTACCAATTTCAACAATTTTCAATTCCAACAATCATAAAACAATCATAATTCCATTTCCATTCCAACAATAACTAACAATTTTCAATCCCAACAATTACAAAACAATTATAATTCCATTATCAATTCCGATAATTTCCAACAATCACGAAACAATCATGATTGCATTACCAATTCCAACTTCCAACAATCACAAAATAATCATGATTCTGTTACCAATTCTAACAATTCCCAATTACAACAATGACAAAACATTCATAATTCCATTTCCAATTCGAACAATGACAAAACATTCATAAATCATAATTCCATTTCCATTTCTAAAATTTCCAAACACTTTTCATTTTCAATTCCAACAATTATCAACAATTTCCAATTCCAACACAATATTTGGGCGTGTATAATTTTTCTTTTACAATATATCAAATATGAAAAGACAACCTAAATCCTAAATGCGTAGTTTATCATTATAATTAATAATTAAAAAGTGAAAAAAGGTGTTTAAATAGTTTCCTTAAGTATGTTGTAAACTATGTATGTAATTGTAAATAGAATTGGATGTAATCATGTAAATGATTAATTTACTAAAATAAAAAATCAAAAAAAATTTAATACTTTAGTTTTGTGATTTGATTTTATATATTTTATATAATAAAAAGTTCAAACATATATTTCTAAACTTTTATTAAAATTGTTAATTTTAGTTAATATGCATTATGTTTTATTAATTATACCAATTGATTTTATATATTTTAATTTTACATATACCAATTGCATTTAACTTCTAAAGTTCTAACTTCTAACAAGATAATTATTTATAATTATAACATAAAATTTTCAATTGATAACAATTGTCCAAAATCCAAATCCTAATTCAATACCAAAGTTCCAAACACAACTAACAAAACAACATACTTTCATTTTAAATTTTCAGTTTTGCACAATCAACAACAACTATACTATATCTAATATCTATATTACTATACCAGACTACCAACCAGTCTACCTAATTTAAAATTCCAATTTCCAAATCACAAATACAAAAATGTAATTTCAACTTCAATTCTTCAACATTGTTGAATAGTCAATACACCTTCGGCATAACAGAATTAACTTCAACTCTTCATCAATCACAACACAAATGACAAACCTTTCGAGTAGCTGCTTCTACTTCAACTTCCTTCCATTCAGGTCAACACAGTAGCAAGCATACAGTCGCCAATTTCAACTTCAATTTTCAACTCAACACCAGCAGCAAATAGAAATACAACCGAAACTAGGCTTCAACTTCAACTCAACACCAGCAGAAATAAACCAATTCAGAAATTCACTAGTGTTATACAACCATCGATAGTCAACAATAACAATCACAAATTTATCATCCAACTTTCAGAAATCCATCATCCAACACAATAAAAAGTTAAATCAAGTAGAAACAAGTGAAAAACATGATAAATGACATAAATGATAAAACACAAACCCAGAAAAAACCTTCGGTGGTGCGAGTGGTGGATCGGTGGGCTGGCGATTTTGTGACAGAGGGAGGTGCCTAGTCATTGGTGCGGTGTGTGGTGGACCTCAGCGGGTGGCAGCGTCTTCGGGCAACGTGGACGAAGTTGAAGACGAGCTGATGAAGACGCGAGACGAGCGCGAGACCATGAGTCCACAACAAAGGAGAACAGGAGGAGATCAGGGAGGGGCAACGACGTGGCGGTGACAGTGAGAGTGAGAGTGAGAAGTAGGCAGCGGACTCCGAGAGCGCGACAGAGAGAAGATAGAAGAGAGTGAGAGGCGGCAGGTAGTCGCGGGGGTGGGTGGTGGGGGAGGGGGTAGATTTTTAGGGTTAGAATTTTTTTTTGCAAAATAGTCCCTGGTGATTTAATTTTTAACGGAATCGCCCGAAAGTATCCGGTATCCTCAGTACCGGCCGGGATATACCGAAAACGACTGGTACCAACCGAAATTTTTCACCGGTACCACCTACACCTGTACCGGTACTGTTTTTCAGCTGGTACGGTACAAAATTCGTATCCCTGGATATGTTAGCTTAATTTTAGATCTTTCAATCTCCCTTGTTTCACCCAACTTGAGCGTTGGTAAATGATCAGGTAGTATAACTTTCCTTTTGACCTCTACACATATTTTTGCATACCCAATCTGCTCCATTATGGATGTTTGAACATCCATACAAAGAGGTTTACCTAAAGAGCTTGCTGAAAAACTCAATATTGCGAGTTAATATCTTAATCTATAATGTTGCTGGAAAGAAAGAAAAATTCAAGATTAAAATAAATTTAAAAAAATGCATGTATTATAATTTGTATGTAACTATATATATTAAAATTTTATATTACATGAAGTATTCTTATCTAATAAATTATGCAGATAATTTATAGTTTTGTTATAAGCTATAAAAAGCTTTAGGCTTGAATGACTTATCATCAACGGATAGAAATCATGGAGAGATCTTGGATGATGTGGCAAATAAGATCACAATAAATAGACATCAGCTCTATCTCTAGCTAGGATCTAACCTTTAACTAAAAATTGCATAATGAAGACTACTTAAAGTCACTATCGAAATCCAAAACTAAAAGCATAATGATAACATGAAGTTAAAGGAAAATATCTTTCTAAAGGTTCTTATTATTAAACATTAAATTATGTACAATGCTAAATTTAATTAATATTTTGTTAACTTACCTAAGATATGTTCTCATTTAAATTTTGATAACTTATTTTATAATATAAATATTTATTCAAATAATAAAAAAGTTTGTCTATAACTTAAATTTTAATAAAAACTTGCTCTCTCTTTCTTTGTAACTCTAATCAATTTTACCTTATCTTGTTTTTTGTTTGGAGGATAATATAGGTAGAGGTGTTAAGTTGAACTAAAATTTTGACAAATTTGCACGAAATCCTATTGTTGTTGGAACAAGACATCCAGTAAAAGTTAAATAATAGGCTTGGTTTACTTAGATTTTACCCACATATGCTAACATAAGAGAAACAAAAAATTAAAAACCAATCAAGCAATGCAAGAATGGCAAGTGCAAATTGTTAGCCCCTTAGCATATGAAGACACTTCATAGTTAGCTGGAAATGAGCCTTGGGTGGAAGGTTAGCTAGATCATACACATAATGGTGGCATGCAAGAGTTCCAAGGTAACTTGGTAAGTTAGATGAAGCGTGATGCAAGTTTTGGTAGAGTTTTGGACCTTGTAGAAGTTAACTTGGTTAAGGCTAAATTCTTGATGGACTAAGGGCTTAGTGTATGCTCAAATGAAGTATATCTAACGGACTTGACATAGGTAAGCATTAGATCGGACCAGTGTGCTATGACAGGCTTTAGGCTTAGATGACTTATCATCAACGAATAAAGATCATGGAGAGATCTTGGATGATGTAGCAGATAAGATCATAACAGATAGACATCAACTCTATCTCTAGCTAGGACCTAACCTTTAACTAAAAACTGCATAATGAAGACTTGAATATAGTTGATAGTTATGCATTAGTGTGTGTTTTTCTAAGTATTTGGCATGTGTTTCTTGCATAATAGGTTATTATTGTTGTGTTTTAGGACTTATTTTGTATGTTTTTGTTTAGTTTGATCTTCATGGTTGTTCTTTTATGTGTGATGTTGATTTAGGATAAGAATTGACCATTTTAATGTAGGAATAGAGGGTGATCACCTTTGTGATTAAGCTAGGAATCAAGAGAGGAGAAGAGAAATGGAGGATTTGTAAGACACGAACCCACGATCATGGGATTCATGCCAATTCCCACGATCATGGTATCCTTAACCTGAAGAGACACTCGGGTTTTATTTATTTATAGGTTTTTGTGACTATATAAGGGCATAAATCCCTAAGGTTGAGGGAGTATTGAGGGAACTTGCCTCCTTGATGAAAAAAAAAACAGATTTAGAGCTTAGGGAGAGGTATAGAATCAAGATTTCTATTCCAAATTGGGCAAAGAACACCAACTCCAGATTTTCTAGATTTGGGCAAAGAAGAGGAGGAGCTTACTTCATCTAGTTCTTATTTTGTTTTCTCTTCTATCATCTTTATTATGGATTGTTTGGTTGTTAGGAATGTTAATAACATTATGAGTGGCCGAGTAATTTATAGAGATTACTTTTGAACTACTTGTTAAACTCCTACTTTGTTGATTTGAATGAATGATGCTTTTGATGAATGTTGAGCTTATACCTTGCAATATATTGAGAAATTGAGTTAGGTAAATTGTATAGGTTTATACAATGAGAATTGGAACTCTATAGACCTACATTCATCAAGTTAATTGATTAGTTAGAGAGAGATCTTGGTTAATTAGTTGATTACTTATAGGATAACTTCATAACTAGTTGAATTGGTGGACTAATTTTGTAGATTGAAAGATTGCTTAATCATTTCCATTTAATTTGGTTAGGGACAATTAATTACACCTTGAGAGAGGTTAGTTAATACATTAGGACATCTTAGGTGAGGCTTAATTCAGTTAACAAGTTAGGAGGGAGATAAGATAGGGAAAAAGTGATCTCTAATTGTTAAATCTTGAATTTTAGGTTTCTTCACTTTTGCTTTATCATTTGTTCATTGTTAGTTGTTTTATTTAGTTTACTTTTTCAATTTATATTTATTAAATTTGATTCTTAAATGAAGCAGCCTGAATTAAGTAGTGTCTAAAAACAATCTTTGAGGGATCGATATCTGTTCTTTACTACAGTTACACCCCATATACTTGCGATTTTGAGCGTAAAACTAGTGAATTAGTTTTGCAATCAACAAGTTTTTGGCGTTATTGATGGGGATTGTTTGTTTAGTATATTGTTTAGTTTAGGTAACTTTGATTTGAGAGTGTTTGATACATTTCCTTGTGTATTTGCAGGTGTATGAATACAAGGAGCACAAGAAGGTCCGATGAAGCTTTTGAAGAAGAATTTTATGATATTATATGACAAGAGAGGAGGTTAAGGAGAGCAAAGCATCAAGAAAATCTTCAAACAAATATGGTGGATACAGGAGAACAATGAGGGGCTAAGAGAACATTGATAGATTTTATGAGGCCTAGATTTAGTCCACAAGGAGTTACAAGGCCTGCAGTCATAACAAACAGTTTTGAAATCAAGCCGACACTCTTGAACATACTCTAAAATAGTATTCAATTCTATGGGCTATCAACTAAAGATCCCAATGCCCACCTAGCAAACTTTTTGGAGATATGCGACACTTTTAGATTCCAAGGAATGTCTGATGATGCTGTGAGGCTCAGATTATTTCCATTCACTTTGAGAGATCGATCCAAGGAACTTACTTAGTACATCTCAGATTATTGTATGGGAGCAAGTGGCCCAAGTTTTCCTTGTCAAGTACCTCCCTTTGATAAAGACTATGCGGATCATCAAGAAAATTACAAACTTTTAGCAAAATGATGGGGAGTCATTATATGAAGCTTGGTAGAGGTTCAAAGAGTTGCAAAGAAGTTACATACACCATAACCTTCTAAGGGAGTTCTTACTACAAACATTTTATAATGGTGTGAATCAGAATACAAGAGGGATAATACATGCAGATAATGGAGGGTCGTTGATAAGGAAAACCATTGACACAGCTCGTGATCTTTTAGAGGAGTTGGCAAGTAATAGTTGCATGTGGTCAAAAGAAAGGAGTAGACAAGACATAAAGGAACAAAAAAGACATGATTCCAATTGATTATGTCACAGCCTTGCAAGCTCAGATTACTACCCTCACTAAGTAGTTGAACAATATGCAAGGAGCTTCTTTATCCACAGCCAAAGCCATACAGTTCCACTATGAGTTATGTGGGTAAGACAACTATTGCATAACAGAATGCTTGTTGTTAGGAGCTAGTAGCATAGAATAGGTAAACCACTTGGGCCAACCACATCGAGGTAATAATCTATTAACATTTACAATCTAGGGTTGAAAAATCATCCAAATTTTTCTTGGGGTACTAATAATGCAAGTGGCCAAGCAAAACTGCAAACACCACCCAGATTTCAGCAAGACCATCTTAAATCTTTGGAGAGCAAAATGGATAAGTTAATGCACATATTGGGGTCCAAATTCTTAAGCCAAGAGGAAAGTCAAAGAAGGCAGGGAGAGAATCAGAGATGGATGTTTCCTAGCTAGGATTCCAAATTTAACCAAATCTTGAAGAATCATGCTTCCTCCATCCACAACTTGGAGGTTCAGGTAGGTCAACTTGCTACTGCTTTGTCTTCTAGAAATACAAGTAGCCTACCAAGCAACATTAAAGCCAACTGAAAGGAACAACTCAAGGCAATCACATTTCGGAGTGGCAAGTAACTAGAGGATCCAAGTTTGCAAAAGAAGAGTCGAACAAAGGAGAAAGGCAAGGAGATATAAGAAGAGAAAGTAGAAGAGAGGCTATATGTACTGCTACCACCGTATAAGACTAAACTCCTATATCCACAAAGGGTGAAACAACATCAGGTAGACACTCAGTTTTTCAAGTTTTCGGAGAAACTAAAGAAGCTTCAGATTAACTTGTCATTGGTGGAAGCCTTGGAGTGCATGCACAAGTATGTGAAGTTTCTTAAGGACATACTCACACGTAAATGCGCTTAGGAGGACAATCAGATGATAACCTTAAAGGAGAATTGTAGTTCAATCATCTTAAGCACAATGCCTTGAAAACTATAAGATCAAGGGAGTTTTACTATTCCATGTGTTGTTAGTGACTTTGAATTTTCTAAATGTTTATGTGATTTAGGTGCAAGTATTAACTTAATGCCTTTTTATATTTTCAGGAAATTAGGATTAGGAGAGGTCAAGCTAACATCCATGCTTATTTAGCTTGCTGATCAATCCATTAAGATGTCATTTGGAGTTGTAGAAGATGTGTTGGTAAAAGTGGATAAATTTATCATTCCTATTGATTTTGTTGTGTTGGACTTTGAAGCAGATAGACATTGTCCATTGATTTTGGGTAGGCCTTTTATGAATACTCATAAGGCATTAGTTAATGTGCATGAAGGAAAACTTGTTTTGAGAATTGGTGATAATCAGGCTGAATTTAACATGTCTAAATCTATGAAGAAACCGATGGATGGTACTATATGTATGAAAATTGATGTTGTGGATGAGTGTGTGAAGGAGGTTGAAGAGGAAGTTGATGAAGTTATTGAAGTGCATAGGGATGAAAGTGTGAGAGAAGAGGAATTATGTGAGGAAGTTGAGCTAGAGAAGTTAGAGAGAACAGATACACCCACACCACCTTCCATTGTTAAGCCCCCCACTTTAGAGTTTAAACTCTTACCTTCCCACTTGAGTTACACCTTTTTAGGTAAGAACCATAGCCTACCTATAATTTTCTATAACCGATTGGATTATGAGCAAGAAGAGAAAGTGGTGAAGACTATAAAGAAGAGGATGAGAGCTATAGAGTGGCAAATTTTTTATATGAGGGACATTAGCCCTAATATGGTCATTCATAGGATTAACCTAGAAGAAGGATGTAAATCTGTGAGGGAGCGACAAAGAAGGTTAAACCTAAACATTCAAAAGGTTGTGAAGAAGGAGGTAGTGAAGCTTTTAGGTACAGGGATTATTTACCCCATTTCAGATAGTGAGTGGGTAAGTCCAGTGTATTGTGTACATAAGAAGGGTGGCATGACAATGATAGAGAATGAACATGGTGAAGGATTTCTACTAGGGCCATCACAGGTTGGCGAGTGTGTATTGATTACTGGAAGCTCAATTTGGCCACCAAGAAAGATCATTTCCATTTACCTTTTGTTGACCAAATGATTGAGAGGGTGGCTGGCCATACAATTTACTGTTTTCTTGATGGATACTCAGGGTACAATCAGTTATTTATATACTCATAGGATCAGGAGAAGACCACTTTCACTTGTCCTTATGGGACTTCCGCTTATCAAAGGATGTTTTTTGGTTTATACAATGCACCTACCACATTCCAAAGGTGCATGATGGCTATATTTTTAGAAATGAATGAGAACTTCATGGACGTATTTATGGTTGACTTCTCTGTCTTTAGAGATTCTTTTGATCATTGCTTGTTTAATTTATATATAGTGCTTTAAAGATGTGAGGAGTCTCATATAGTCTTGAACTAGGAAAAGTGTCATTTCATAGCCCAAGAGGGAATTGTATTAGGCTATAAGATCTCATGGAAGGGGATTGAAGTAGATCGAGCTAAGACCAAAGTGATAGAGAAGCTACAACCTCCCACCAACATCAAGGCCATTTGAGCCTTCCCTATTCATGCAAGGTTCTATAGATGGTTCATCAAGGATTTCTCTCTTATCGCTAGACGCTTAACTCATTTATTAGTTAAAGATGTGCCTTTTATGTTTGATGATGCTTGGTTGGATGTTTTTAATAGGTTGAAGAAGGCATTTACAACAACACTCATTCTAACATCACCGGATTGGTCTCTTTCCTTTGAGATTATATGTGATGCAAGCAATCATGTCATTGGTTGTGTCCTTGCCCAGCGAAAGGAAAAGAGGTTGCACACCATCTACTACACAAGCAAGACCTTAATGGGAATAAACTGAATTACACAACTAAATAAAAGGAGTTGCTTGTAGTGGCATTTGCATGTGAGAAATTCCATTCTTATCTTTTGGGATCACAAGTTATTTTTTTAACAAAACCATGCGACGTTACGTTATCTTTTTGCCAAGGCTAGGCTCATCTGATGGGTGCTTCTGCTCTAAGAATTCAAAAAGACAAGAAGGGAGCAGAAAATGTTGCAGTGGATTACCTATCACGACTTGAAGGGGGCACCTTGAAGAAGAAGAGCAATCAAGGAGAGGTTTCTTGATGAGGCTTTAATGATGGTAGAAAATCCTTTTCGTTCTTGGTTTGCAGATATTGCGAACTACCTCTCAGGTGGTATTCTTTCTTCTGATCTCTCATATCAAGAAAGGAAGTGTTTCTTATTCTAGTGTTCGCGTTATATTTAGGATGAATTTGTATTATATATGTAGCACCCCACCCTTGCAAGACACGTGCCCGACATCCTGAGTGATGTGCGAGTGCGAATCCCGTAAAGGTGGCATACTAGAACAATTAAAACTCATTTAAACTTAGTACAATTTATTTTGAAAATTAACACACACGTATATGGAATTGAATAATCGAGACGGCCCATTTTAATTATAAACTTTTTCAATCATAATAATACAATCATCAAAATTTCAATAGCCATTTGGGCCCATTACAAATACAAAATACTTGTAGTCATTATTTCATTTCATTGCAAAATCATTCATATACATATTATACAGAAATTTTGAAATACACAATTTAATACAAATTAAAGAAAGTACAAATGCAGACTCGAACTGATCCCACCTTTATCTCTTACTTGAATGCAGTGTCTGTACTCCCGTTAGCCTAATGGGGTAACTCTTCTAAGCTTGAAAAAATATTACAAATTTGGGTGAGTTTTGCGAACTCAGTGAGTAACCGTCCTCGATGGCTCACTTGGTCACATAACACACAATTCATATCATTTATTTGATAATCATATTAAATCACATACACTTGATCAATTGTTTCACCTTTTACATTCAACACATTAAAATCATTCATATCATGCATATGCAATGCACATGAGACTCACTTTCCATTTGTTACTTTGTTGTGACTGAGTGCCTAAACTGTCCTGTATCTATTGTGGATATCGGGCTCATTGATAATTGTCCCGTATTTGTTAGGGATATTGGGCTCATTTTACATAGTGATTGACTCTTAATCACTTTCTAGGTCTAGGCTCTTTTTTATAATCTGAGCATTAGGCTCTTTTTTGGTGGCTACTCCGGTCACAACTGCCTTTATCTTTTATGCATTCATGTAATGAAATGCATCAATCACATATGATCAATTATGCACTTTCACTTATCATCGGACCTTAGTCTGGCATTCAACATTAAAGTTGAGAATCACTTTTCTTTTGTATGGGGACGTTTAACAATCAATTCATGTATCACTTATTTCATCAAATTAACATACAAGTAACATTTCGATATCTTCACATTTAGCAAACTCCTCGGACATTCACTATCTGGAATCAGAACAATCACATTCACATCTCATTCATAATGTAAACAAATAAACAATAAAGTAAGACCATCTAGGTCTACTCACAATACTCTCCAGATTAGCATTTGCTTCCAATTTTGGAAACATCTGAATACGGATGCTTATCCTGCACATCAAAATTATGTAATACGCATGTTGCACACACATTATTAATTGCACAATTATAAATATTCCTTTATGCACAAATGTGTATATGGAATATGTACAATGTATGTTCATGACAATCCCGGTTATATTATCAAATTTCTCATTTTATCCACATTCTCATTTTATAACTCAATTACTTGTCATTTCATTTTTAGCTATATTTGCTCTTATAAATATCCAATTCTCATTCATTTTAATTTTATACACATTACTCCTCTCCTTTGAATCACAACTACAATCATATAAATATCTTTATTCCTATTAAACTCATGCCTTTGGTACTTTGATGACAACAATTCATTCACTAATGTTATTCTAACATTAAAAGATCCAAACTCTCATTTCTTCTTATAACATCTCGCAAAATTCCAAACCTTCGGGTCTATTTTCCATGAACATTCTAACTAGGAAACTGAAGTAATTTGGTAACACTTTCTTCTAGGAAAGTGTTACCCATTGTCATAAGTTTCTAATGACACCAATATCATTCAATTTGGTTCAGTACTCCAAAAGTCATACTCCAAATAATTCAGAATGTTCTTAAACTGAAACGGTACACTATACTCAAATTCCATCCAAAATTGGAAATCTTAGAGACTGTATAAAAATTCTACTTCTTCATGTAATTTGTAGCCCTATTTATTTAGTTTATTCCAAATTAAAAATCATCTCATTTGGATGACTACAAAATAAGATATAACCGAAATACCCAAGCATGTTCAGTGAAATCATACCAGTTCATACTATTCCAACAGATTCCCTTACTTTTGTTTAATCAATATTTTTCAAATCAATTCATAATGCTACTAATTTTTATGGAGAGATAGAAAAATGTGTTAGGAATATATTGGTTTAAGAATCACTTATTTTGTAGGTCTAGAGAAGAAGTTATGGTCAAAACAATCAAATATGTTCAGAACTGGAACACCCTTTGGGTGGTAGAACATTGGTGAGGTAATGAGGTGCAATCGCATTTCTCCTTATTGCAATCGCACCCGAGGCCATTCCTAGGGTGTGGTCACACCTTTCATAGTTGTGATCACAACCAAGGCTATTTCCAGGGTACAGGATCACACCTTTTCTTCCTTGCGATCACAACAAAGGCTTTTATATATCGTGTGCAACATTACTAACTTAAAATGATCATATATCTCAACTCTGGTATCCAAAATTTTCATACTTTATACCGTTGGAAAGCTAAATTAAAGATATACAACTTTTATGAAGACAATTTTGTCAAAATCATCCTAGATAAATATAGTTTTTCCCCTAAAGTTAGATCAAAAAATATACATTCATCCAACAGTGTACTACACCCAGTTCCCAATTTCATGTCCAACTTTGAGACTCTTAAAGACAAAATTTAAATTTTATGTCTGCATGAAAAATGTAGCTATATGTCTCTAGTTTAATTTGAACTTAAAATCATCCCATTGATATATCTACAGATCAAGATATGGCTAAAGTACAGATACATGTTAAGTGAAAACACTACATCTGTACATGTCCAGCACAATTTAACAATATTCATCTCTAACTCTAAATCATCTGTTGGACCCCAAATTTTTAGTGAAAATTAGAAATATTAAAATGAAATGAAATGAGTGTTTGTATATGAATAGTGTTATAGATGTCATT
>JANIJH010004675.1:0-12820 GCA_024520975.1 Erythroxylum areolatum | reverse complement strand
CTAAAATAATCTCAAAATACATTTCTATCAAAACAAGACTCAGACTCTATTGGCCAAAAGACTCAAACTCTATTGGCCATTGCAGTTGACTGGTCTCAGTCTTTATAATCCTCGCTCTGAATCTACACAGGAAAAATCCACCGTGCTAAGCATATAGCTTAGTGAGTAATGACTAAGTATGCATAAAGTGACAACTAATCATGTAATAGCATAAGCATGCCTTAAAAGCTTGTCTTATTAAACAATTCAACATAAAGTATTTTAGAATAGAATGAACAGATAACAGAACTGAATATCCGAAAGAGTGTATAAACCCATTCAGAATCAGAATATAGTTTCTTTGTTTATATCAAAATTGAATATAAATCAGAATACAAAATCAGATGTCTGTTAATCCATTTATAGAAGTGGGTAACAGGACTTATATAGGAGAGACCAAAGTCTTGACACTGAAGTGTCTAGGAGAGACCAAAGTCTCGACACCAAAGTGTCTAGAAGAGACCAATGTCTCAACACTAAAGTATCTAGGAGACTAAAGTCTCAACACCGAAGTGTCACAGGAGAGACAAAAGTCTTAACAACGAAGTGTCACAGGAGAGACAAAAGTCTCAACATCGAAGTGCCACAGGAGCAACTACTGACCTTTCTAGGCATGCCTATTTACCCATAACTAGGACTTAACTGATTCAAAAATAGAAATGTCTGAAATTCAATTCACATATAAATCAGTGGTTTCATACCATGAATTCTAGCATATTAAATTCTTATAGCTTTGCAAATCATTCAATGATCCAAATCAATAGCAAACAAAACATTCAAAGCGAAAACTATCAAAAATTACTTGCTGAATTACATACTGAACTAATTACAAAATTGACCATCTAAATTACTTACAAAAGCTCCCTTACTACTTATTGTTTTGAAGTCCCAACAATAACTTGAATTGGTCATTCTATAGGTTCCTCTAAAACATTTAATACAATCACGTATCACTATTGTGCACAATTATGAATTCAATTATGCACATTCATGTTTACTGAAAATGTATGATGTATGTTCATGACAAATTCTGGGTTTCTTATCCTTAATCTTGACACATTATTAATTATGTGAAACCATACTCAATTTCTTAATCCAGATTTATCTCACAACCAACTTTTGAGTCCACTTTGCTCGATTATGCTCATCAGGAAGGTGAGGTAATTTGATAACACTTCCTTCTAGAAAGTCGTTCTCCCATGTCTTAGGTTTCTTATGAAACTAAGATCATTCCATTTGGTTCTACATACTGAAAATTATACTCAAAAGATCTCAGGCTATATTTAAGCTTCAACATAATTCTTATCTCAAATTCCAATCAGATTCTAAAATTCTTAGAGATAGAATTTGAATTCAATCTCTTCAGAAAATTTATATCCTTATGACTATAGTTTTATGCAAATCAATAATCATCTCATTGTGAGATGTATAGATCAAGATATATTCCAATTTTTGAAGTATGTTCAGTAAAATCATCCCACTCCATATTATTCCAAAAGATTCCCTCAGTTTCATTCAATTAATCTTTTTCAAATCAATTTAGTAGGCTACCAATTTTTATGACGAGGTATAATAATCTTCTATGAGTCTCTTGGATTAAGTCCAATGTCATTAGGATACCTAGAGAGGAAGTTATAGGCAACAAAAAGAAAGATATTCAGTGTGCAACAACTCTCAGGTGCACATCGTGCACCAGCCCAATTAAGAACAATTGAGTCATAGGTGTGCAATATTTGTACACAGCTATGCACTCCATATTAATTCAGTCATGGGCATGTAGCCATCAGTCATGCCCATGAATTCAAATAAAAAATAGTCATGGTTGTGCATCCTTCACTCAGCCATGCACACCCATTCAAATCTAGTCCCAATTTTATCATTCAGTCTTTCTCAATTGAATTCAGATAGCTAAGATTTTTGGTGGAGATGTAGAGAAATATGCTTCGAGTTCAATGGTTTAAGAATCAATCATTTGGAATTTAGGTGAAGAAGTTATGGCAAAAAGATCAATGTATGTTTAGAAAACAACCTCCTTCAGATAAATAGGGAAGTCGAGATTGTGCACATGCGCGACCGCGACACTCTTGGTTGACCTGCAAAGTCACAATCATGCTTCAAACTCTTTAGCCAAGTCGTGATCATGCAAAAGCACGATCGCAACATCTTTCTTCTTCACCGCTAGTTTTTCTTCTTCTTCTTTGATTCATTTTCCAACTTTTTTGCACTTTCTTTCTTCCATCTTCGTCAATTCTTACTCTTCGTTTAAATCATTTCTAACTTATTTTCACTGTATATCTAGTCCATTCTAACTCACCTCACTCCAAAATAACTTAAAATCATGATTCCATATACACAACATAAATACGAACTACACGTTCACTTTCTCTCACTACTGTGTATTTTCATTCTTACTGTTGTGTTTTTAACTTCTACACTTTTAGTTTCTCAACACAAATTAAACTCAGATGTGTTTAGCACTTCTAGATATAGTTGTTCTTTTCCTAATTTAGTAACAAATTCAATTCCTCATTTAGCTTATTCATACACCAAACCTCCACTACTAAACTTTTTATGTATGCATTCGTTTCTAGGACTAAAACAACATCAAATTCATTTATAAACTATCCAGAAAGCTATAACACAACTTACTTGCTTCTTTAGTCAAATAACAGCTTTGACAATGAAGAACAAGGTTTCGGTGTATAATACGGAACAAAACAAAATTTAAGAACAACAAGGCTACAAGATTTTGCCTTTCAAAACCACGTGCTTACATATTTCCTTAACTCATTGACACATGGCTCCATTGCATGTGAGCCATTTATCACGCACTTATAAGTGTTACTTGTCCTAATGCCATTTGCCTATTTTTCCTAATATCCCAAATTTTCCATAAAATTCTTAAAATTTCCCAAAAATTTTGAAATATTACTAATAGTCTCTAATTAAATTTTTACCACCAATAATCCATAATTCACAGTTTAATCTCATTTATAAATCCATCTTACTCTATATGTCAAAATTCATATGCACATATATCAGTAAATGCTCAATTATGCAAAGCATACGATGCACTAGAATTCCTTAATTTTCTAACCCCTAACATGGGGTGTTACAGAAAGCATTAACATATAATATATGCACATTAAATCCATGAGGAGTCTTTGATTAACCTGATACTAGGTTTACTAGATTTCAAATACATCCAAAAGGGGTTTGAGTGAGAGGCGGTAACCATCAAAGTTGAAATAATGTTCTAGCTATATATGATGATTGTGACAGAAGCTCACCATCCAATACCTATATTTGTCTTGTCAAAAACATATAGTAAACATTCAAATCAGGTCCTAAGATCTTCTAGACATTTGTTTTCCTATGTCTTAAGTTTCTTATGGTATGAATTTCATACAACTTGGTATATTATTCTGAAAGTTATACCCAAAGTACAACAAGCTGTTCCAAAATAGGGATAATAACTAAAACTCAACTTTAAGCCAAATTTCAAAGCCTTTAGAGACAAAATTCAAATTTGATTACTTCAAAGCTGTAGACCTATGTCTATAGTTTAGCATCTAATTAAAATTATCGAATTTGGATATCTACAAATTAAGATACGGCTAAAATATCAAAGTATATATTATGTGAAAACACTTCATCTAATGAGGTACATACCCTAGTTAACACATTTCAGTCTTATTAAGCAAAAGCAATGCCAAAAACACATCTAAATAAACTAGCAACATTTTTTGTGGAGAATACTTCTCTTAACAAAACCCCTCATATTACACTCAAAACTTAAATAACATATCAAAATTTCCATACTTTTTAAGGGAGTGTTTCAAAACCCTTACTCTTGACTCCAGAAGCTTTCCTTCTTTGTTCTTCTCCTATTCTACACATAGCATGCCCATTCAAAACTCATTTTCAAAAATCACAGATGCATAATAGAATCCTAGTTGAAGCGAAGATGAGAAAGGAGCTAAATTTCACACTAAAACATGCAATTAAAGTACCTTAAACTTCAAATGCACAAAGGGATTTAACAAGATGTTAAATGGAGAGAAAGAAAAGCTCAAACTTCTGTAAAATTTTGTGTTGGCCAACTATCCCCCTCTTAATCTGAATATGTTTAGGTAAAGCCTGAGGTGGGTGAATGCCATTTGCCTTGTGGCTAAATCTTATGGTGTGGGACATGAAACATGGCTCAATCTTATTGATTTCTAATTTCCACCTTTCATAAATTACAAAACTGACCACACATTTTTCTTATTCTATGAAATTGCATGCCATCTTAATACATTAAGCAATTTAGTCTATGATTAATGTATATTTATGCATGAATAAAACAATTAATCACAAATTACTGAATCACCTCTAACAATTTCTTTCCTACTGATTACAAATACTTTCAAGGAGATGAAACACTCCAACTAGGTATAATTTTGAGGCCTCGCAATTCTCTCCCCCTTAAAAGAATTCATCCTTGAAATTCATACCCGATGATAATAACTAACGATGCTGAGCCCTCATGGTTAATTATGGTTACCACTTTGCTTCCTCAAGTCTATGGTTTTGTCAGAGTACTTTCACTAGAGGTATTTGTTTACTTATGAGTTATCAGACTTCTTTGCCCAAGATAGACATAGGTCCTTCCTTATAAGAAAAATTTGGTTGTAATTGAATTTCTTGCATAGAAGCCTTATGTGTATCGTTAGACTGATATCTTCTCAACATAGAAACATGGAGCACATCATGTAACTTGGCCAATTCTTCAGGAAGAACTAATTGTTAAGCTACTGGTCCAATTCCCTTAAGAATTTCAAAGGAATCAATGTAGCGTTGGCTGAGCTTACCTTTCTTACTGAACTGAAGTAAAATTTTCCATGGTGACACTTTCAAAAATACCTTATCCCCTACCTAATTCTCAATATCTTTCCTTTTTAAATCGACATAGGATTTCTACCGATCACTAGCGGCTTTTAGTCTTTATTAGATAATTTGAACTTTCTCTTGAGTATCTTTTACAATATCAGGCTCGATTGTTTTCACTTAATTTAGTCTAAAAAATTGAAGTTCTGCACTTCCTACCATATAAGGATTCATAATACACCATGCCAATACTAGTCTAATAACTATTGTTATAAGCAAACTTCATCAAAGAAAGATATTTATCCTAACTCTCGGGAATTCTAATATACAACCCTAAAGAATATCTTCTAATACCTGAATAACTGGTTCAGATTATCCATCTATCTGCGGGTGGATAGTGGTACTAAACCTCAATCAAGTACCAAGAACCTTTTGCAAACTCTTCTAGAATCTCAAAGTAAATCGAGGATCGCGATTAGAAATAATAGACAATCGTACCCCATGTAATCTCACTATCTTATTCACATATATATTTTATAACTTATCCAATGGATAGTCAGGACGAATAAGAGCAAAATAGGCAGACTTGGTGAACTTATCTAAAATCACCCATACAACATCATGATTCCTTTGAGTGAGAGGAAGTCCAGTCACAAAATCCATGGTAATGTTATCACTTTTCCATTGAGGAATCGAAATAGGATGCCATAAATCAGATGGAATTTGGTGCTCAGCTTTAACCTGCTGACATGTCAAACATTTGGATACATAATCTATAATATCATGTTTCATACAAGACCATCAGTAATGTTGCTTTAGATCTTGATACATTTTATTTCCACTAGGGTGTATTGTGAAAACAATATTATGGGCCCCAAACGCTGGTACACACAACTGCTTCTTTGTGATATAGATCACCATCTCTTTTCATAGAAAATTAAGGTTGTTTACCTTCTTGAGTTGCCAAGATAAGTTATTACAACTTATCATCAACTTTCTGAGCATCACAGATCTTTTGTCTCAAAGTAGGCCTAGATTTTAATTAAGTTATTAAAACCCCATCAAATGCAAGTCCCCACTTACCCTGCTACATTGACAACGCCAAAATGGACTTTTAACTTAAGGTATCAACCACCACATTATCCTTACTAGGATGATAGTCCACAATATAGTCATAATCCTTAAATAGTTCCAACCAATGTGGTTGTCTCAGATTAAGTTCTTTCTGCATAAGTAGGTATTTCAAACTTTTATAATCAATGAAAATCTTGGACTTTTTACCATACAAGTAATGTTGCCAAAACTTTCAAAACAAACATTATTGTTGCAAGCATGCGTAGGGAACTATGTTTGTGTGGCTTTAGTTGACTAGAGGCATAGGCAACCATCTTACCATCCTGTATTAAAACATAAACCAAATCATTTCTAAATGCATCACTAAACATAATGTATTCCTTACTAAAAGTGGGTTGAGCCAATACAGGATGCTTCAGTAAGCATTCTTTTTAGCTAATCAAAGCTAACTTGACATCTAGTAGACTATCTTATTTCACTCCTTTCATAGTAGTTTAGTCAAAAGAGATGTTATCAACAAAATCCCCTTTATAAACCGGTGATAGTAATAGGCAAAACCTAAAAAATTCTCACTTCAGTCACATTTTGTTGTGACTTCCAGTTAGTAATTGCTTCAATCTTACCAGGATCAACTATAATTCCTTAAGAAGTGACAACATGTCTTAGAAAAGATAATTCATGAATCTAGAGATCACACTTGCTTAGCTTGGTATACAACTATTTTTCCCGCAAGGTTAACGTAATCTATAGATGTTGAACATAGTCTTGCTCATTCTTCAAATAGACTATCATCTATGAATACTATAACAACTTGATCTAAATAAGGCCTAAATACCTTATTCATCAGATCAATAAATGTAGCTGGCATATTAGTTAGTCCAAATGGCATTACTAGGAACTCATAGTGTCTATACTGAGTCCTAAATGCAATCTTCGAAATATTCACATCCTTTACTGGAAGCAGATAATACCTTAATCACATATCTATCTTTAAAAATACCCCCTTTAACTGATCAAACATATCTTATATCCTTGGCAACGAATACTTATTCTTCATCACAATCCTATTCAATTGCCTATAATCAATACATATCTGGAGAGTACCATCTTTCTTCTTAACAAATAGAACAGGTGCTCCGTAGGGTGAGACACTAGGTCAAATAAACCCCTTATCTAGTAGCTCCTATAACTAAACTTTTAACTCCTTTAATTCCATAGGAGTCATCTTATATGATGCTCTGAAGATAGGAGCAATGCCAGGCACAACCTTAAGAGATAGCTCTATTCCCTTTCGAGAGGAAGCCTAAGTAGTTCTTCAAGAAAAACATTTGAAAATTCACTTACCACCGGAATGTCTTGTAGTTTAACACTCTCCCTCTTAGAATCAAGTATAAAATACAAATAAGCTTCACCACCCTTCCTAAGGAACCTTTGGGCTTGTGTAGCAGATAACATACTAGTTAAAAGACTAGTGTAGTTGCCATATAATATTATTTTAGAATGATCGAGATTCTTGAGCGTAATAGTCTTAACTCTACAATTAATAACTGTTCAATGTTTGGACAACCAATCCATACCCAAATTCAAATCGAATTCATAAAAAGGCAATTAATTTATTTCCATTACAAACTCACTACCTTGAATCAAAATAGGACATTTTCTATAAACCTGGTTAACTAACACATTACTAACCAAAGGAATTGTTACATAAATATCATAATCTAACCAAGCTACAAGAATCTTTTTATCAAAAAATTCTCTAACTCAGATATAAGAATGGGTAAATCCAGGATTAATCAAAGCATGCATTTCAATGCAAAAGAGAGAAATAGTGTGCGTCCTGATCCTCACGAGCCTTTCTAGCATATGCTTGAGTTGTGGTAGAAGGTGTAGTAGGTCGATCAACAATTTTTGAAGTGGTACTCAAATTACACCTAAATTGACCAGATCCTCCACATCCCCTACTGCATCCTTTATTCCTATAGGTGTATTAAAGGCTTCTCTACTAGCTTGTGATGTCTGAGAGTGATTTATAGGACAATTTGGTACAAAAAGATTAATTCTGCCACAATGGAAACATGCACTTGTAGTCCTCCTACAAGTACCACAATGGTATTTGGAGCAATAAGGACACTCTGGTGCACCAGAACCTCGAGTCATAGAGGAACCCCTACAAAAATCAGTCGATGGGAAAAGCCTTGTTACCTTCCTCGAGTTGTAGATCTTTACATGAATTACTGTGCAATGGAAGCACCATCACAACTTCTCTTACCCGAGGATTGACCTCCTTTAACAAAACCTCTTCATTGAGATTTTTCTCTATTAATTATCTCTTACTTCTTGATTATGATAATTCACTTATTACAGGAGAGTGAATGCCGTAATATGTTCTTTAATTGAGTCATTCAAGCCATCCTCAAATTGACGACACTGGAAGTCCTCAGTAAGTACAAGTTTAAGTGCATATTTGCTTAGTTAATTGAATTCTCTTTCATACTCAGCAAAAGATAGATTTCTTTGCTTCAGACTCGAAAACTACTTCCATCTCTCATTTTTATAGGTTATCATAACATATTTTGCTTTAAACTACTAGGAAAAGAAATCCTATATCAAAGTTTCAGGAAGCCAAGGATATATCAAAACAAATTTCCACTAGTTATAAGTTGCTCCTTGAAGAAAGGAAACAACATAGAGCATCATCTGTTCAGGTGCGCATCTAATTTCATCCAGCACCCTTTTCACCTTTTCTAATTAGAACTTAATTTTTTTAGATTCATCCAGAGATGTACTAGTTAACTCTTTAGCTCCATACTTTCGCAACTGATCATGAGAGCCTTGGGTGCGGTCATTCCGTGTAGTAAAATCATCTTATCTTGCTTCAATTTTACTAAGCTTCTTCCTGAGCTAAAGGTGGAGGAAAGGTGATACTTCAACTTTCTATTATCCCAGCGAGTCCAGACATAGATCAATGAGATCGTGCAGGATTATTAATTTTAGTAACCTCATCAATAGTTAGATCTTTCCATACTTAAATCTAGAACCAAAATATGGAACAAACTACATTCGCCAAACATAACTCTTATATCTATGTATAAGCAATATTTAAGAACTGGTTAAACCAAAATTGACAAAACTATACTTTGATACCAAAATTTGCAACACCTTAATATCCTCTACAAGGATATATGGATCCCACACAAAACAAACCTAAAACAAACCAAGATAATCCAACAATCCCCATAAAATAAGGCAAACATATATCACATTTCATAAGTCATTGAGGTTTTAATGGGACATATTATACACGTATCAAAAAAACAGATCCCTCCTATATTATGGTTATTACAGGCCATTTACACATACTACAAATTGTCTCATAATATCTATGAATACAACTCAGAATTTAAGCCCAAAATCTCCCAAGAGTCAATATGTCCTTCTTTGTCCATTACAATTGTCCTAGCCTTAACCCTGTTTATCAAGACTGAAATGGAGGAAAAAAAACCACCGTGCTAATCATATAACTTAGTGGGAAAAAATTAAAAATAAAGATACAAGATGGCGAATACTTTCTACAATCTTCTAACATTTACAAGCAAATGATTCATGACATATCATGTAACACCCACATACTCCTCAGAGGATATATAGATGCAACACAAAACATAACCAAAATAATCCAAAATGTACAAAACATTCTTTACGTGCATTTCAGTAACTCAAGCAAACACACATAACATATTATTAAATGTTGTTGTAAACAAACCATAATGTACTTCACATATGAACTTATCAAAATACATGCCTTAAACATAATCCACCCTGTAATAAGGTTATTACTGTTGGATTGAAAACAAAAGTATACTAGATTTAGCTAAAATGGTAAATTTAAAAAAAATCCGAAATCAAAATATAGCATAAGCATAATAACCAAATCAACTTGTTTAATCCATACATGATAATATATTAGAAAAATAAATAATATAAAAGATGATAGAAATTTTACCGACTCCTTAGCTGCAACTTTGACTCTTTGTTATGATATGCTCTCCTTGTTGTTGTATCCTCTTCTTGCTATTGTATCCTCAACCAATCCGATCTACGATTTGTTTTCCTTGGATAACTTGGTTAGCAAGATCCTTTGATTGGAAAGGAGAAGAAGTATTGTACAAGTTTACCTTAGTTGAAAGAACGAAAACTAATAGACACTCTCTTTGCTAATTTCGGTCATGAAAGAATGGAGAGTAGAATTCCAACCAAAAATGCACCTCCTCTTTCTCTTTCTTAAAATGAAAGAAAGAGAGAGTAATAAATGAGACCTTCTCATTTGTTTAATATGGCTAAATGAAAAGACAAAAACCCAAAAGCAAGACACTCATTTTTGGTTAACAAATGAAAGAAGGGAGAGAGAACATCAAATGCATTACTCCCTTCAAAGAATGCTAAAAGGTTTACAAGTTTTTCTACATGCCAACATTAAATGACAACCATTAAACCATTTACTAATAAGATCATTAAAAAATATAATAAAGACACCATTAATCCATTTAATGATGATAAAGCAAGATAAAAAAAAAGTCACCTTATATTTAGCAATTCAATGCTAAATGTTTAGCCATAAAATTTAGCTATATAAAACTGAAAACTACATCATGTAGTTTCAGATTTTGCCCTCCTTTTTCCTTTACAAAATTTGTTTTAATTTAATTAATTAGATTAATTAAATCAAACCAATATCCAGCCCAATATTAAATGTTCACTTTGGGCTTCTAATTAACACTTAATTAGAGTAAGCCCAACATTTAATCAAAGGTTTAAAACCTATTAACTCTTAATTAAATTGTTCCAATATTATTATCCCGGATCTGATTCGGTCCTTTCTTCTTACTTATTTTCAGTAACTTCTATTTATTTTTCTTACTTTCCTTGATAACCTTCCTAGAAGCTAAGTGGGGAATCTAATTGAACTTATATACTTCAAGCTCCAATAAGCCTAGAATTAATTTAATCTCATTAGAATTTAATTACAGCTTATTAACCAAATGTCATACCACTAAAGAGAATTAGTTGAACTTTTGAATTACTAAATATTATGAAAACACATCTTTTAAATAAAATTTACAATTATAAACTCTATTATGAACCATATTATAGCCATCCACACAGTAAAGGGTAAAATTACCATTTTGCCCTTAATTGGTTTTTCCTTCTAGATCTCCCGTTTTACTTTATATGGTGATTAACACATAAGATCTCATCTTGGTATTAAGACTTGATGGATAGCTAGTCCATCAAACTACTAGCGCCAATTTAATCACCAATCTCTATAAAACATCCAAAAGTGATGATATCACTATAAACTCTTTATTTTGGTGAATGTTCCCTGATACATGTTTCAATTAGTAATTCTAACATAAAGACACTAGATTGATACTCTATAAAAATTTATTCTGATAATATCAAGAATTATAATGAAAAACATACAAGTTCACCACTCATTAAGATTATGGTTCAGAATAAAAGAATGCTAAAGTGTATGCTTCTAGATTAAAGAAATGGCCTACTTTAATCTTTAAAAGCATACGTGATTCCAGATTCATTTAATAGTGCCATTAACGATAGTCAACTATTATCATGATATGAAACTCATCATTCCCTTAAAGTAAACTCCTTTACTTACACGAAGATAAATTGCAATGCTACAGTCTAAACCATAATCAAGCAACCAACTTGATTATTCAACTATGAATCAACTAATTTAGATTCTTGTAATATACATGTTTCTTATACATCTCCATGTATATGTATATTACTTACAAAAGTAACTGGAAGAAGATTAAGTTATAAGTAAATACACTTGCTTTCTAAGGCACTATAGTTGTATAACTTCAATAATTACAAACCATTAAACAAAATATAAAGTGTCTCACATTGTCAGATATAACTCAAAAACTTAAATATACATCTTTCAAAACAAAAGACATTCTTCTTGACCACTGCGATTCTCTTTGTCCCAATCTTTAAACCTTCTTATTAAAACCTAAAAAAAGGTAAAACCACCATGCTAAGCATATAACTTAGTGGGGAATAACTAAATAAGATATAATTTGGTGACTGTTTCTAACAGTCGTCTAAAATTCATCTATATAAATTCAAATCATATCATAACAATCTTTAATTGTTCATAATATAGAGTAAGCCAAACATTATGTGTCAGAACAGAATATGATTCATCCATTAATACAAAACATTCATGCATCAGAACAAAACTCATAAATATCATAACAGAATGTATAAGTGTCAGAATTGAATATCAGAATAGGATATAATCCTTTCATATCAAAAGATGACTTATATTAGAACATAACTTATTTTGTATCAAATAAGAGCTTATCTCTTATAAAAACAAAGCTTGTTTTGTATTAGAACATAAATTGTTTTTATCAAAACTGAACATGTATCGGAATACAAAAAATAAGTTAGACTGCTAATCCTTTTTGGAGAAGTGGGTAACGAGACGAAAATAAAAGATACTATGATTGGTATCTGAAGCAGAAGAGACTAATGTCTCTAATTCAAAGGACACCGTAGTGTCAATAATTAGGGGACACTATAGTGTCAATATCAAGGGACACCTTAGTGTCAAGTTACAGGAGCAGCTGCAGATCCTCCTAGGCATGCCTATTTACCCACGACTAGGACTTAACAGTTTTAAAACCAACCATTTCATATTTCAAAAATTCATGTAAATGATGTAGTGCAACATATGACCTTATTCATTTGATCAAACTTAACATGCCTTATAAATACAAACATATGCATTAAAGCATCAATAAAT
>JANIJH010004665.1:0-12820 GCA_024520975.1 Erythroxylum areolatum | reverse complement strand
AAGTTATGAAACACAGAAGGAGTTGCAAAACACAGAAGAAGTTTCAAAACATAGAAGAAGTTGCGAAACACAGAAGGAGTTTTAAAACACAAAAGAAGTCGCAAATCACAGAAGGAGTTTCAAAACACAGAAGAAGTTCAAAAACTTAGAAGAAGTTTGAAAACTCAGAAGAAGTTTCAAAACTCGGAAGAAGTTCGAAAACTAAGAAGAAGCAAGTTAAGTTAGTTATAGAACTCAACAAAATAATGGTTTCTACAAGAAGCAAGAAGTAAGAAGCAAGAAGTAAGAAACAAGAAGCAGTTATCAAGATTTAAGAAGCGGTTGGAGACTTAGGCTATAAATACTAGTTGTAGTCAAAGACTGAAAAACTTTTTCCTTATAAGCGTTTATGTATAAAAACTTCTATGTGATATATGAGAGCTAACATTACTGTAATAAAAGTTCACAATATCTTTCTAGTGAGAGAAAGAAAAGGCTGAGAGCCTGGAGAGGCTAAAATAGCTATAAAAAAATACTCAGTGTATGAGACTTGAAGAGGATCTGGAAGGGAGGAAAGAATGCTTGTAATTTTGACGAAGTATAGTGAAAACTCTAAAGAATTCTTAGGATTGGATGTAGTCCAAGGTTTGGGGTGAACCAGTATAAAAATCGCATCGTTTATCTTCTAACCCTTTACTCTTAAATACTCTTATTCATTTACAAGTTCATACGGGTTATTTGAGATTTAACTGAGTACCTATTTGATATTCACTTAATACTTGAAAAAGTTTCTTTTTCAAGAGATTATCAAAGGTTTTATGTATTTATGAAAAGATTACACAATTCAACCCCCCTTTCTTGTGTTTTTCGTGAGTTCAACATTAACGTGTGATTTACTTCAGAAGATACTCTAGTATATCAGATAGATAGTTAGTTAGATTTAGTTATAGAACTCAACTAAATAATGATTTCTAAAAGAAATAAGAAGTAGCTTTCAATAAGTAGTCGGAGACTTAGGCTATAAATACTAGGCCTAGTCGAATACTGAATAAGTTTTGAAGTTTTAGTTTTCAAGCTTTCCATACTTAGAAAAAATTATGTACTCAAAGTGCGATACAGGAGAGCAAACGCTACTGTAACAAAAAGCTCACAATATCTTTCCTAGTGAGAGAAAGAAAAGGCTAAGGGCCCGGAGAGGCTAGGATAGCAAAATAATACTTTATGTAAGAGACCTAAAGAGGCTCTAGAAGGGAAGAAAGAATATTTGTAAAGTTGAAGAAGTATAGTAAAATCTCAGACAAACTTTAAGGATTGGACGTAGCCCAAGGTTTAAGGTGAACCAGTATAAAATCACGGCATCTATTCTCTAACCTTACACTTTAATTTTCTTATTGTTAGATGAGTAGATAGAATTTATTTGTGATTCAAATACAGAGCTACTTTAGTATAATATCTTTGATATTCATTTGATAGCTGAAAAAAGTTTTTCAAGAAATATCAAAAGTTTTTGTATTCTAAAAAAGATTACACAGTTCAACCCCCTTCTTGTGTATTTCGTATACTTTACGTGAATTCTGTAATAACAAGTGATTTACTTCACTTTATTTAGCATTTTAGTATCAAATGTGCAGCTGCACATTCAGCCCTAATAAAACCAAAATTGATCCTTCATTTCTTAACAAATTTTTCTTAATATAATTAATCTAATCAATTATATTAAACCAAAGTCTAGCCCATTTCTAAATGAACATTTCGGCTTTTAATTAACCAATAATTAGTGTAAGCCCAACATTCAATTATGGGCTTCTAAAACCTCCATTTATATTTTTTACTTAGCTTGATAACCTTCCTTGAGGCTAAGTGGGGAATCTTATTAGACTTTGATAATTCAAGCTCCAATAAGCATAGAATTAGCTTAATCTCATTAGAATTAATTATAGCTTATTAACTAAATGTCATTCCGCTAAAGACAATTAGTTGAACTCTTGAATTATTAAATATTATGAGAACACATGATTTATGTTTAATTGCAAACCTTATTTAGAACCTTATTATAGCCATCCGCACAATAAAAGGTAAAATTACCGTTTTGCCCTTATATTGCTTTTTCCTTCTAGATCTCCCATTTTTCTTTATATGGTGATTAACACACAAGATCTCATCTTGGTGTTAAGACTTGATGGGTAGCTAGTCCATTAAACTACTAGCGCTAGTTTAATCACCAAATCTCCTTAAAATATCTATAAGTGATGATAGTACTGTAAACTCTTTATTTGAGTGAATGCTCCCTAATACATGTTTCAATCGATAATTTCAACATGCAGACACTGGATTAATACTTTGTAAAAATCTATTCCGATCATATCAAGAATTATAATGAAACACATACTAGTTCACCACTCATCAAGATTGTGGTCCATAATAAGCGAATGCTTAAGTTGTATGTTTTAATATTAATGTAACGGCCCACTTTATTCTTGAAAACATACTTAATTCCAGATTCAATTAATAGTGGCTTTATCGATAGTCAACTACTATCATGATATGAAACTCATCATTCCCTTTAAGTAAACTCCTTTACTTATCTAGAGATAAATCGCAACACTACAGTCTAAACCATAATCAAGTGACCAACTTGATTATTCAACTATGAATTCACTAATTTAGATTCTTATAATATACATGTTTCCCATACATCTCTATGTATATGTATGTTACTTACAAAAGAATCTTGGTACCTTTTGACTAGATATATAATTCTCGCACAAATAAAACCAAACTCTTTTGTTTTATTAATAATAAATATTTTCATTACAAAACTGTAACTGAAGAAGATAAAATTACATGTAAATATACTTGCTTTCTAGGGCACTATATTTACATAGCTGCAACACTTATGTTTTAAAATTGTTTTAAATAGGATTTATCATTCAATAGGCTTCTTTCGTTTAAACAGGATCCTATCTCACAAAAGGCTTCTATCACCTAATAGGCTCTTGTCATTTAAAAGGCTTTATCGTCTAACAATCTCCTACTATTTTTATTCGTTAACTAAGATTTGTTTATTATACGAATTGAAAGAACTTGCGATTTTTTTTGTCACACATAATTCACCCCCCTCTTGCTTGTGTTTGCTTTATCATTTGGTATCAAAACGAAGTTTCACATTTGTTGTGTTTTATAGCATGTGATAGATCATGGCAAACAACTTAAGAAGCCTTCAAGGACAATCTGTCTCAAAGCCTCCATACTTTAATGGAATCAACTACTCCTATTGGAAAGAGAGAATGACCATTTATCTTTAATCGGTGGATATCAAAATCTTTCAAGCTATCAAAACTGGAGGTACATCTCTTTCTACTAAAAGCATAAAATGTGGACTGACGCCGATAAATGAAATGCATAATTGAATGCCAAAGCAAGATATCATTTGATCTGTGCACTATCTCCAAAAGAGTACAAAAAGATATCGTACTATTCTACAGTAAAAGAAATGTGGGGAAAGCTTCAAGTTACTTTTGAAGGAACAAATAAGGTAAAGAAATATAGAATAAGTTTTTTAGTGCATTAATACGAGACTATTTGCATGAAACAGGGAAAAACAATAGACAAATTCTTTGGACATTTTAATAACGTCATCACTGTATTGAAAAACTTGGGCAATATATATCCAAATGATAAGTTGGTGAAAAAAAATCTAAGATCATTACCAACAGAATGGACACCTAAAGTGATAGCTCTAGAAATCGCAAAAGATCTCAATACAATCTCAGTTGACTGGTTAAGAGGAAACTTAATGATTCATAAAGTCGAGCTTAGGCGAGATGAAGGATCCTCATACAGAAAAGGAATGAAACTAAAAGCAGTTGACAAATCAAATCCATCAAATGATGATGAAAGTGATACTGAGTTGCAAATAGATGGAGGTGATGAATTTAGCTTCATGGTCATAAAATATACCCGTTTCTATAAAAAGAAGCTTATGAAGAAAATAGAAGAAAAAAAAATTAGAAACAACAGGCTCTTATTAAAAGGTAGCAACAATTATAACAATACACAAAATAATCAAATCATATGCCATCACTGCAAGAATCCTAGATTTATAAGATTAGAATGTCCTCATCTTAAAAAAGGACAAGACAGAAAATAGAAAACCCAAAAAGCATGCTACGATTGTAGCTTGGTTAGATAAGGATTTTCATAACTTTAAAGAAGAAGAGCTTAAGGAAGTCAGCAAAGTTTGCTTTATGGTCGAATTACGAGATGATGAGGTACATTATTCTGAATCTGATGTTGAATTTAATGAATTGAGATATGCATATCATGACTTATATGATAAGTACGAAAAATTTACAGTTCAATATTTCAAAAAGGTTGAGAAGTCAAAAAATTAATGATGAATCTTTAACGAATAAAATTAAATTATTAGAATCAGAAAACAAAGATTTGTTGTCTAAAGTCACTTCTCTTGAAAATGATAATAAACAAGCAGTTTCATAAAAAGAATTCTTGGAACAAAAAATAATCCATTTAGAAAACTCATTACTTGAAAATGACCCTGCTAAGATAAAACAATTATAAGAGAAAGTTACTGCTTTAAAACTTGAAAAAGAAAATTGTGCTAATAGAATTGTTTCTCTTGAAAAAGATCTTGCTAATTTTGTTTATGGAAGAAACAATCTTGATGCATTACTTAGGAGTGTTAAATGTGTTTTTGGTAAAGCTGGAATAGGATATAATGAAAATAAAAATATTAGGCCATACGAAAACTTCTTTATTAAATCCAATAGTAGTTATAGCCAAAATAGCAGGAACCTGTTAAGTGGAAAAAATCATAACAACTATCATTCATCTATTTTATGAGATTATTGTGGTAGACATGGTCATATTAGTCCCTCTTGTTACTTTTTAAAAATGAAAAAACCATCTCAAATGTATGTTTGGAGACCGAAAGGTGAAACTACTATTGTGAAAGGGCCCAGAAAGATTGGGGTACCTAAATGAGATAATAGACTTTGCAGATATGCTTCAAAAGTGAGACAAAGGAAAACCAATGGATAGTTGATAGCGATTGTTCAAGACACGACAAGTGATATATCCCATTTTAATTATATTGAAAGGAAAGATAGAGGTAATGTTATCTTTGCTGATAAAAACAAGGCAAAGGTCATCGAAATTGGTAAAATAGGTTATTCTAACTCTGCTTCTATTCATAATGTTCTTTTTGTTGATGGATTGAAAAATAACTTGCTTAGTGTAAGTCAATTATATGACAAAGATTACAGAGTTACTTTATATGCGTCATATGAAATAATTGACAATCTTAATAATAATATTGTATTTGATAGTCCTATAAATCAAAAAATATGCTGTGCTTAATTGGAAGTTATATCTTCTCAAAGTGACAAGTGCTTTGTCTCAATAGAAAAGGATTCACTTATCTAGCATAAAAGATTTGGACATGTTAGCATAAGCATTTTATTAAATTTGTCTACAAATGAGTTAGTAAGAGGACTGCCGATTCTAAAATTTGAGAGCAATCAAGTTTGTGAAGCTTGTTTAAAAGGAAAACAAATTAGAAGTAGTTTCCCTCTTAAAAATAATGTGAATACCAACTAGCCACTTAAACTCGTGCACATGGATTTATTTGTTCCTACTAAGACTCAAAGTTTTGGTGGCAAGCATTATAGTTTTGTTATAGTAGATGATTTTTCCAAATTTACATGGGTTTATTTTCTATCAAATAAAGATGATACTTTTGAAGTCTTTGAGAAGTTTTATAGGAAAATTTAGACTGAAAAAGGGTACTACATTACATCAATTCGAAGCGATCACACAAGAGAGATTGATAACAAAAAATTTGAAGACTTCTGTAACGAAAATGTTATAACTCACAACTTCTCATACCCAAGGACTCCTAAGAAAAATGGAGTTGTCGAGAGAAAAAGTAGGACTCTCTTAGATATGGCTAGAATAATGCTATGTGAAAGTGGCCTACCTTATGGTTACTGGGCAAAAGTCGTATCAACTGCTTATTATATACTCAACAGATGTCTCATAAGACCTATTCTAAAAAAGACCCCCTATGAGCTATGGAAAGGAAGGAAACTAAATGTTGCTTACTTTCGAGAATTTGGATATAAGTGTTTCGTTCTAAATAATGGAAAAGACAACCTTGAAAAGTTCGATGTAAGATCAGACGAAGCTATCTTTTTAGGCTACAGTACCGATAGTAAAGGATTCAGAGTATACAATAAAAGAAGAAAGAAGGTAGAAGAATCAATACATGTGGTATTTGATGAAACACTACCTTCGACAACAAAAACCGACTCAGATGATGAAGAGCATCTATTGGTACCTAAAAATACATCAGAGAATCAAACTAAACTAATAATTCCTTTAAAATTATAAAATCAAGAAGACCCCTCGAAACTAGAACAGAGGAGGCTCCTTCATCTCAGCAGAAGCCTATGTAATAAAAAAACACCAAGAGAATGGAGAGTTTTACCTTGTCCTCAAGACAAGTCAATCATTGGGACTCGATAGGTATTTCAAAATAAACTTGATGAAAATAATAAGGTGGTAAGAAATAAAGCTAGACTTGTAGCTCAAGGTTACAATCAACAAGAAGGTGTTGATTTTGATTAAACTTTTGCACTTGTCGCTAGATTGGAATCAATTAAAATTTTACTTGCCTTTATATGCTACAAAAACTTCAAGTTGTTCCTGATCGCTGTTAAAAGTGCATTATTAAATGGGTAAATTAACCAAAAAGTATTTGTTAAGTAGCCCCCAGGTTTTGAAGATGAAAACCATCCAGATTATATTGTGAAGATAACCAAAGCTCTGTATGGGTTTAAAGCAGGCTCCTCGAGCTTGGTATAAGAGGTTAAGTAACTTTCTACTTGAGAATAACTTTGAAAGAGTAAAGGTCTATAAAACCTTATTTATTAAGAGAAAAGAGAATGATTTACTTATAGTGCAAACATATGTTGATGACATAATATTTGGTGCTACTAATCCATCCTTCTGTGAAGAATTCTTAGCATTAATATAGGGGGAGTTTGAAATAAGCATGATGGCAGGATTATCATTCTTTCTTGGATTATGAATCAGATAAATAGAAAAAGTAATCTTCACTAGCCAAGACAAATACCCAAAGGAACTTATCAAGAAATATCATTTTGAGAATGCCAAACTGATGGGTGCTCCCATTTACACTAGAACTAATCTTGATAAAGAATGAGAAGGAAAAGCTATGGATGAGACAAAGTATAGAGGAATGATTGGAACACTACTATATCTTATAAGCTCAACACTAGACATTATGCTTAGTGTATGTCTTTGTGCACGCTTTCAATTAAATCTAAAAGAAAGTCACCTTGAAATAGTCAAAAGAATCTTTCGATATCTACACGAAACTATGGACCTTTGGACTATGGTATCAAAATTTTGATTCATTTGACATAGTGGGCTATTGCGATTCATATTATATAGGTGATAAAGTCGATCAAAAAAGCATAAGTGGTCACTACCAATTTCTTGGAGGATGTCTAGTATCTTGATCCTACAAAAAATAAAATTGCACAACACTTTTGAAGACTGAAGTCGAATACATAGCAACTACCATCTGTTGTGCTCAAATCTTACGCATGAAGCATCAACTATAAGATTTTTCTCTAAACTTGTCTCATATTCCTATATTATGTGATAATACTAGTGTTATAAATCTTTTTAAAAATCTTGTGCATTATTCTAGGACTAAGCATATAGAAATCAAACATCATTTCCTTAGAGATCATGTTTTAGAAGGAACTATTGATCTTCTACATGTTAATATTGAGAATGAAGTAGCTGAAATTTTCACGAAGTCACTCTCTAAAGATAGATTTTGTGTGTTAAGAAAAGAGCTTGGTATGTGCAAAAACTCTAATAGTATTTTCGTATGAATATTCCCTACTACTTGTCTTTGTATTTTGTTTAGTAGGCTCCTTCTATTCTGATTCCTTATAAATTGTCTCTTAGTTTACTAGGCTCCTTAGAGTTTAGAATGCCTATCTTAGTTTAGAAGCCTCCTCTTAGGTTAGTAGGTTTCTTCTAGATTAGAAGGCTCCTCTCGGGTTGACATTCTAAGTGACATGTGTCTTAAAAATAGGGAGTCATTAATGGCATTGTTTTAGCCTTTTTCAAAAACACACACGCAGTCTAATAACTTTACATACATGTCTATCATAAGATACATAACCGATTATGCTTCCTCTTCTGGCCTATATGCCCACTCATCCTCTCACGAGATCAACGCTCAGGAATCATTTCATATACCCTAAGCAAACTTCTCTTGTCTTCTCATCTCAGTCATTCTCATCTGTGCCATTAATTCTCTCTACACCCTAACTCTTTGCTTTCTTATTGCCTCTTATTTCTCTCTTAAACATCACAAAACTCTTCTACAATGGTAAGAACAAAATAAAAAAGGTAGAAGAAATTATTGGCTTTAACTTCTAGCCATACAGAAACACGTCGTCATGAACAAACCTTTGCTTCTGATTCATCGTCTTTCTCCCATGGTAGGTTCTCTGGACACTACTAACGAACCTATTTTTGTCCCCTCAAAGCTCCAAACATCAGAAATACCAAGACACAAGACCCCAGAAGATAGGAAAAGGATGATTATTGCTATGTTGTCTCTAGATTATCCTGATTCCTCTTTAGACGACAAAGAAGAAACAATTGAAAAACAAAATGCTTCTGACTCAAAAGAAGAAGAACAAGAAAAAGGAAAAGAAAAGGGAGAAGGAAAGAAAGAAGAAAGTGAAGAAGAAGAAGGGACTTTCAATAAGGGGGATTTACTGAAAAAAAGTGAGATTCCATATACCTATTCTATCCCTACCCATTCCTACTCCAAAAACTTCCATAAATCTTAAACCTATTCACAAGGAGAAGAAAGTGCCTGAAGTGCACTGGGCAATAAATGAAGATGGTTCAGATGAAGAACCTTTTCAGTCGAAAAGAAGACCACGGACTATAGGAAATGTTACAAAAAAAACCCAACAAAAAGAAACTACTATAGCAAAAGAAAAAGAAAAAGAAGAATTAAAGAAAAGAAAAGGGGAAGAAATAAGAAAAGGCAAAGAGCCTTTAGCCAAAGAAAATATTAAGCATGTCATTACAAGGAATGAGCTATTCCTTGAAGAGGCTTTATTCGAAGAAATCCCTAAGGCCAAAAGAAAAAAATTGAAGAAACTAACCATTCTTCATAAAGGAGAAGTTTTAGCATTAGTGAAGTTATTCCAATTAATTGAGGCTGAAGCAAGATACAAGATGTGTTATACAAAGAGAAAAGTGGTAGCTGGATGCATCTTCCCTCCCTATGTATTTGATGATATAGTTATTTCCATCACTCTATTTTTTTGGTCTTAGTTAGGAGAATTTCTTAAGCTTGGACGAAACTGTGTGTGATGAACTGGTAAATATTTTTATCACATATATGAGAAAGGAAGAAATTTATGGGAAACTAACAATCATCTTCTAGCTATGTGATTGTGAGATTTTGGTTATAGAGGAAATCTTAGGAAACATACTGAGTGTAATTCCTAAAGGTAGGACAAACCTTCCTTGTCATAAGTGGGACACTGCTGACATTGATCTAGGAGAAGTAGTGAACTTCATTTGTATGAATACTGCAAATGCCCATGAAGGGAAACCCTGGTATAGACATTTGGACCTTCTGCCAAGATGCCTTGCATCCATTTTGGCTACCTCCATTTTTCCAAGGATTCGTTCAGTAGAGAAGTGTTGTCTCCTTGACACGTATGTGGTTTACAATGGGTTAAAGGGAAATAAATGAATCTCCTAGCAATGATCCTAAATTTCATAGTAGACCAGGGAAGTCACAAGAACACAACTGGTGGTCTACCTTATGGAATGTTGTTAACTAAGATTTTTGCATAGTTTGGAATGTTGTTGGGATAATCTGAATTGGTATGAACCAAGCAAAGTTTCATTCTTCCATTCCTTATCAATTTTTTTACAAGATAAATGACAACATGTGGGTTAAAAGGGTCCGACCCCACAAAAGTCAGCCTTTATTCCACTCCAAAACATGAATGACCTGATCTTGCAACAAATGAGGGAAATTTTCTCTAATCAAGATCAAATGCATGAATAAATCGATAGCCTTCAAAACCAATTCTTGGACTTGCAAATTCTCCTTAGGAAAATTCTTCAATAACTATGTCAATTTTTTTCTTTTTCATCATATTTCATTATATTTCACTTCCTCCCTATGCTCTATTATTTTTTATAACAACAAAGGGGGAGAGTTTATGTTGATATATATTTTGGATATATGATGATATATTTCTCAATCATATTTCTCAAGCTACCTTAATTATATATATATGATTGATTCTACTTTTGAACTTGTGAAATATGTGACATATAAACAATAGGTTCCTTTTTTAAGAGATAGGTTCCTTCTGATTATGTCTGAACATATAAAAGTCGTAGGTATCATTCAAAACCATCTATTATCTCTTTGAATTTTGAAAATTATATCTATTATTTCTTGTCATCGTCAAAAAGGGGGAGATTGTTAGCTCAAGATTTATATTTAACGATTTTGATGATAACGATATAATATTTAAAATTTTAAATTGGATTTATTTCCTTGTATAGATAACAATATATCTTTTAAAAAAGAAATAAAATCATGGGAAAATTACTTCCTTTCTTACTGGAACCCTCTTAGTAAACTTTCCTTATTAAAATCTAGAAGGATCTTACCTTTTCGAACAATTAGCTCTAGAAATTTTTGTTCCAGCAGAGATGATATTGAAAATTTAAAGTCAACTCATAATTAAGATGAAGCAAAGGCTAGTTGAAGAAATTGACTTTTTAAAGAAGAGCAACAGTAATTATGAAGCAACGAGCATACATAGACTTTTGAAACATTTGAGCAGCATTTATATTCTTGAGAGTCATATCATTCTTATTGTTCCTTAGAAAGTGAAATCACTCTATTAAGAGAGAACTTTTTTATTTGAGAACTTATTTTTTATTTTACATTTTATTTTTTATGAGCTTTAGAAGCTTGTTATACGCTTTGAGTGTGGATGGTTAGAGAACCTTGAAAAATATGTACTTCTGACGTTAAAGAGGCTTGTCAAATTTAATACTCGGATTCTTATAGTGAAACACTTAAGTTAGATACTTGGGAACTGGACGTAGACTTAGGTTGTAAGCTGAACTAGTATAAATTGACTTCGTCCTTCTTCTCTCTCTCTTTAACTTTTAAAATTTTGCATTATATTGTATGTGTGTTATTTTTAGCAAGAGGCTCCTTCACTTTTATAAAAGACTTATTTTGTTTTCAACTTGCAAGAGGTTCCTTTCAGTTTTAACAAATGCCTTCTATTTTTAAATTGTTTTTAACAGGATGTATCATTCAGTAGGCTCCTTCCGTTTAAGTAGGGTCTTATCCCACAAACGAGTTTTATCGGCTAACAAGATCCTATCGTTTAAAAGGCTTATCATTTAATGGACTCCTACTATTTTATTCATTAACTAGGATCTGTTTATTATAGAAATTGAAAGAACTTAAGAAAAAATATTTACACACAATTTGTAACATCCCGTTACTCATGATAAGACTTGAATAGTGAATAGGAGAAATTTCTGAGAAATTAGAACGTACAATTCATGCTTACACAAAATATGGCATATACATACGTGATAATATTGATTTTTGCACATTAATATGATTGTAAATGCATTCATGAAATTTTCAGGGTATAATTGACTTAACGTGAAAAAATTGTGTTTTGACAATTTTGGTCTATTTAGGGTATTTCATAATTTTTGGTGAATTTTAGGAAAAATATTGAAATTTAGACCAATCTTAGGGTGACATGTGGACTGATTAAATATTGACAAATGAATTACATGCATGGTGACATGTGGACTGATTAAATATTTACAAATGGCTTACATGCATAGTGACATGTGGCAAAGAGTTAGAAATACATGTAGTCAAGTGTTTAGGAAGGAAAGTTCTACAGTTGGAGTTTGTTCTTCATTTGGTTTTGTTCATCACCGAAGCCAAAACTCTCTTCTTTTTCTTCAGCACTGAAACAACTTGTTAATTAGGTTTGTGTAATTGGTTATTGATTCTTACATTAAAGTAAGAATTTCAGTCCTTAGAGGGTGTTTGTTCTGTTTATTTCACGTTGTATTCTACCACTGAAAACTTTATTTTTGGAAATTGAGCTTAATCAAGTAAGTTGAGTTTTAAGCTTTATGGTTTCATATATGGTATTTTGATAATACATGAATTGGACTAAAATGGTGTTGTTAGAGTAAAAATGCATAAATGCAAAATTAGAGTAAAGTGAAAATGATACAGAGGTTTATGGAAAATCGACAAATATATATACATGCATGAGTGGGTTTGAGAAGTATAGTTTTAGTGAAGAGTAAGCTAGAAGATGGATTTGAGAACAGGGAATTGTCCGAAAAATGTATGAATAGATTCTATTTTGAGATAAGTGAATTGTTGGACCCCGAATTGTTTTTATGATGTTATTAAGTATAAATTGTGTTAATTATGTGATTATGCCTTATTTTGAGGAAATTGGGAATTTTAGTGGACAATTGAGATTTATTTGAGTTTAATGTGATTTAAATAGGAATTAAAGGATAAAAGTTTATGAGGGCTTTTGGGAAGATTGCTTAAGTTGGATAGGTTAAGGCTTTGCATAGGAGGGTATTTGAGTCTTTGTCTAATCCATTAGGCTTAAGTGAAAGAGTTAGAAGAAAATAGAAGAAAGAAAAGAAAGAAGAA
>JANIJH010004631.1:0-12823 GCA_024520975.1 Erythroxylum areolatum | reverse complement strand
TATATGGTGTTAGGATGGAAGTTGGAAGCATTAGAGAGGCATTGGAGGACCTTGGGGAACCCCAATGTCCGTTTAACAGACATAAGGTCCATTAAACGCACCTCCTCGGGTGTAAAAACACCCCCAGGCTAGTCAATGTCCATTAAATGGACATGGATGTCCGTTTAAGACCTCCTCGGGCCAAATGAACTCCCAAACTCGATACATGTCTGTTAAACGGACATGGATGTCCATTTAATGGACATTCACGGGATAGCTTAAGGAAATGGAGATTTTTGACACTTATAGAGGTAGATTATTTTATGGTCTTTATAAAAGTTGTAGATCTAGAAGTCTTCTTTCAAATGGTACAAAAAGGAACTCAATACGATATCTAGATTGAACGTTATGGCGATCGCGCCAAGATAGGTACAAATCGATTGAGGGTATATAAACATGTTCTATTCTTTTGTACATAACTCCCTCATCCGCCTTCCAAATGGAATGATTCTTAAAGCAATGGATTTCTAACATCTTTGGAAATTGCTCCATGAAAAATGGTGTCTTTTGGAGTTATTTTGTGGAAGGTTTCATTAAAGTAAGTGAGGGATCAGTTAGGAGAGCATAATTGGAGTATGTGCACGCTTTAGCTTTTTAAGCATATCATGAGCTATAGAGCTCCGATTGAGATGATTTTTGCTTCAAAGCAAACTAGAGGCTTAGAGCTCCAATTTCTATGAAGAAGTCAAGATGTGATTTTGATGATTGGATAGTGTGATCTCACCACACTTATGAGATGACGGCCAAAGAGGGTTCATTAGAATAACCCTATAGGTTTACAAGCTCAAGGTTTATGACTCCGAATGTTGGGCTCCAGAAACGGGGTCAACAGTTGTGATATCAGAGCAAGCTCAAGTTTCATGATTTCGTAAGAGTTGGATTCCAGAAACAAGCGGGATCCAACATACATATTGAATATCCAACACTTGACTAAACTCTAATCGAGAATGTTTAATTACAAATTACAAATCCTAAACCTAGGAGTTCATAAATCATAGCTAAATATGGAATTAAGCTACTCCCCTTTTAAGCCCATTGAATTCATGCCATTGCTACATCTTCAAAGGGGAGAGGTGCCTAGCCACACATAGATCCAAGAGACTTCACAACTAAGAACCCACTAGAGATACCTATGGTAGCAATCGAAGGTAGAAAAGTGGAAGAAAATGGTATGGAAGAGAGAAGACGATGGTGTCGTCGATGGCGATGAATGAGATGATGGTATATGTGTATGAAGTGTGTCAGGTCATCCCCCACCGTCACTTAGCCTAAAACAGGTCTTTTTAATAAAATGGGTTGATGGATCGGGTTACACAGTCAGTTAGTTTGCCAAAAATGGTTAAGGTCTGCACCAACTTGAAGGTTTCATAGTGGCGAGAGGATGAGTTCGCTGCGGTGAACTTTTCTCGAAAGATTTATTAAGTAAACTTCAACTTTCGATGTGGTGCAAACATTATTTTTTGCTGCGGCGAACTTTTCCCATAAGGTCTCTTCAGTAAATTTTTAGATTTCATCGTGACGAACTTGCCTGTTGACTTGTTGACTTTTCATCTTGGCCTTCACTCCTTAGCTCTACTTCTTGAATCTCCTACAATAAAAAAAGTAGTAGTTTGCAGTATCAATTGTTCTAAAAAATCAAATTAGTGCAATTACTAATTATTTGTGGCAATTTTACCCTTAAACTACATAAATTGAAGGCAAGCACTTAAGAGTTAAATTAAGCACGAAATCTGAAAATAAGAGCTAAGAAGTATAATAAAAACCAGGAAATTGTCATCAATTGATATAGGAAACTTGGGTTCAATCATAGATCTATAATGAAAGATTGTCACTCTCCTCACATTTGAACAAATCAAGTTATGTCTCTTAAACCCCATGACATTTTGATACACATGTTTAATCACATTCAGTCTCCTTTATGAGTTTTAACTCATAAAACTTATGATTGTATTGATCCTCAAGTGCACTTGGTTTCTTTCTCAAATCACACTCAATCTTTCATATTATACAAAACAATATGTGGTGCCAAGATTGAAAAATGTGATTGTGAATCATTTATAATGTGCAACATATGCTATCATAGTAATGCAACTCAAGCAATTATACTTAAGTAGGCAACTTATACATTCATGCCTTTCTTTTAGCTTCGAACTTACTAAAAATTTTAAGAAAACATGATCATTTAAAAAGAGGATACTACAGTCCCATTTCTCTTGAGACCTTCGATAACTAATTAAAAAGACCATAATAATTCTCAATTTCTTAATAGCAATCCATAGTCACTAAGGGGTTTGAATGAAGACTCTCACACATAAGTAGGACAAGAGAAAACTTTTTATTTTCTTTGGTTAGTCAATTTTATAGTTAACTATGGAACATTTGGAACATATCCCTTTGATGTTCCCTAAACACATCCTTAAATGTTTTACTACTCCGCTCCCACTTGGAGGGGTGTGTCAATTTTCCCTCTTAAAACATTTAGATATGTAACTCCTATTATTCTCAATAATAGGAGGACATGTCAAACACCCATGAAATGCTCCTTATTCTCACTCTTGAGATTGAAATCATACGATAGTATGTATGAGTGGACATACAAACTTGATGACCTTTATCACCTTATCTTGATGCATTCATAATCAAGACGACCATAAGACTAAAATTGTCATGTGTTTGTTCATAACTCCCACGTAAATGTATGACCCACAAGTCACATATCCCTTTTAAGAGATAACATACATTTAAGACTTTAGCGGTCTCATCCTTGATCTTATGCAAAGATGCAAGGGAAGATGGCTCATGTGAGAAAACCAACCTCAGCCTATGATTGACATATACATTTTTTGTTGTGGTTTCAAAGTGAAATGCACCAATAATTGATAAACAACTTTTCATTTATCAAACATTTTAAATATGTGACACAAAACACCAACATTTTATAATCTAAGAAGACCTATTGCCTTTCCATGTTTAGAAAAATGAAATGGTGGCAATGGCTTAGTCATAGGGTTAGCCACCATTAGGTCTATAGATATGGACTCTAACTTAATTTCTCCCTCTTCTATTGTATCCCTAACAAAATTACACTTCATGCTAATGTGTTTAGTCTTTCCATGATACTTAGGGTCCTTAGTGTAAGCCAAAGCTTCCATACTATCACAATAAATAGTTATTGGCCTTTCCAAAGGCATAATTGACCCTGAGTGCTGAATAAATTTCCAAGCCATAACGCATCTTGCATAGCCAAGATATTGGCAACAAATTCAGCATCCATTATTGACAATGTTATGCAAGTTTGTTTCTTGCTACTCCAAGAAATAGCCCCATTATTTAGTATGAAGATATAGTCAAATCTAGATTTGCACGAATAACAATCACCACCTAATAAGCATCAGTGTAGTTGTGCAAGCCAAGATTCTGTCAATGATAGCATAGCCAATAGTCCTTTGAGATACCTAAGGACCCTTTTCAAACACTTCCAATGCTTGATTCCAGGGTTAGAAGAATATCTTGCTAGTAGACCTACATCTTGGCTAATGTCAAGCATGTACACAATATGGCATACATTAGACTTATAATGGCACTTAGGTATAGGACCTTTTTTATTTCATCCTTTTTTTTAGTACTACGAGGATGCAAATCTTGCCCAAGCTTTCAAGCATATGCAAGTGGTGTACTCATTAGTTTTGAGTTTGTCAAGTTGAAACTTGCAAGAATCTAATCAATATAAGGTTCTTGAGATAAGTCCAACATCTTAGCTTTCCTATATTTTAGGATCTTAACACCAAGGATAATAGCTTCTCCCATATCCTTCATGTCGAAGGTGGAAAACAACCATCCTTTCACGATTTTCAATAAACTCAACTCATTACTTACTATCAATATGTCATCCATATATAGAGTCATAATGGCAAATTTGGACCCAGAAGTGTACACGTAAACACAATGGTCTTCATGCATCATCACAAAACCAAAGATTGTGATTGCATCATTAAAATTTAAGTACCCCTCTGGTTGTTACATGTAAATCTCCTCTCTCAAATCACCACTAACAAAGGTGGTCTTTGTATCAATTTGATGCAATTCCAAGTCCAAATAAGCCACAATAGCATGTAACAATTTGATGAAATTGAATTTCACAAAAGGAGTGAAGGTATCCTTAAAATCTATACCCTGTTTCTATGAGTCCTTTGGCCACCAATCAGGCCTTGTACTTTTCAATAGTACCATCAGAATTCAATTTTATCTTAAGAAACCCACTTGTTCCCAATAGCCCTTTGGCCAGGAGGTAATTTAGCTAAGTCCCAAACCTCATTAAGATGCATCGAATTCATCTCATCTTGTACTACTATTAGCCACTTCTCTTTGTGAACATGTTTCAGAGCTTCTAGCACATTACTTAGTTCATCAATCTTAGATGACACCAAGTTTGCCTCACTTCCCTCCAAAATCTGCCATTCTTTTGGTAGTCCAAATTGCCTGTTTGAACATCTCAAGTTAGGCATGGGAGGAGGCTCATCATGATCTTGCCCTATAGCTTGATCATGTGGTTCTTGAACTCCCTCAACTCCCTCTTGAACTTGTTCATCAAGAACTTCGTCTTGTTGTTCATTAACAAATGGGGATGCAGGAGGCACTTAATTAGCCTCTTGTTGAGGAACTTTCACCACAGAAGGTGTAGTCAATTGTGCTTCCAAAACACTAGATTGACCTTGCATAAAGGTCTCAACCAATGCATCTAAATCACGACATTCACTAACTTTAGGAAATTCATCCTCAATAAAGTTGGCATTTTTTGATTCAAAGACATTTCTAATCTTGTGACTTAGATCCAAGAACATATACCCCTTAGAATGCTCAGAATAACCAAGGAAGGCACACTTCCTTCCCCTAGGGCCTAAATTCCTAAGAGGATGATCTGTAGCATATACATAAGCTACCCATCCCTAAAGACTAAGATAGCTTAAGTTATGGGTTTTCTTTGACCATAACCTATATGGCATAGAATCAACAGATTTAGAGGGCACTCTATTCAAAATATGTGTTGCACTAAGCAATGAATCACCCTAATAGGCAATATGCAAGTTGGCCTTAGCCATCATGGATTACACCATATCCATAAGAGTCCTATTCTTCCTTTTGGCTACTCTATTTTGTTGTAGTCCAAGGAAGTGTGAGTTGCCTCACAATTCCCTTTTAGTCATAAAATGCCTTAAAATCATTTGACATGTACTTGTCACCATGATCAAGACTTGATCTTCTTACCCAGTTGATTCTCCACTAAGTGCAAGTATGTTTCAAAGCACCTCAATGCTTCACACTTGTACTTTAGTAAGAACACATGGATAAATCGAGTACAATCGTTAATGAATGTGATAAAGTATCTAAACCCAAGCCTAGATACAACGCTCATTGTTCCATAAAGATCATAGTGAACTAACTATAAAGCTTTTAACTTCTACTTGCCTTGCCAAAAGGCTTTCTTATGGCCTTGCCAACAAGACATGATTGACAACTTGGTATAGAGACCTTGAACAATGATCCAAGTAAACCACGTGTGGCCAACTTAGTCATCCTTTCTTGTCCAATATGTCCCAAATGCTCATGCCAAGTCATCTTAGTAGTAACCTCATTTACATAGCACTTAGAAGTAGCAACACTTGCGTTCAATTCAAACAACCCGTTTTTTACTAAACAAGAAGACATGACTGCATTATCTTTAATAATATCCATAGATTTATTAAATAAATTCAAGCAATATCCCAACTTAAACATGGAACATACAGAAACCAAGTTTCTACAAATCTTAGGTGCATAGAGAACATCAATTAACAACAAATGTCCATTGTTCAAAGGAACGCTATAAGTTCCTATCCCTTATACTTTAAAGCTTGCATTGCTCCCCACAAAAACATGGTTTTCTCCCTTTGACAACTTCCTAAAGGCCACGAACCAAGACTTTTCTTTGGCTATATGGTCCACTACGTTCGAATCTATAATCAGCAAAATGTCTGATTCAGTTAAATACGTGCATGACACAACATGCACAAATGAAGTAGAAAAGGGATCATGTACTTTAGGAGGTGCTTTATAGTCATTTGCAAAATGTCCCTTATTGCCACAATTGAAGCACTTTAACTTGGCTTTGTTGTGCCTCTTCTTGAATTTTTTCAAGGTGGCGTCGTTCCCATTGTCTTGGCCATCCTTCCTTTTCTTCTTCCCTTTGAACTTGTTCTTATAGGGAAGGGAAGTTCTAGCAACATATGTCTTTGAGTAGTTCTTAATGGCCATCACCTCTACCTCTAGTAGAAGTTGCCTTGCAATGTCATCAAATGACTTTATTTGAGAGTTGTGGCGTAAATTCACCTTCATCAATTGCCACTCCTTATTAGGCAAGGAACAAATTATTGCTTGAACTTGTTGCTTATTAGTGAGCATATGACTAGCAGATTTGAGTTGATAAATCATACGTGACATCTCACACAAGTGGACACTCATGGTATGGTTAGCCCTCTTACTTAAACTTGAGAATCATAGCTCTTTGGTTCCCCAAAGAAACATCTCCATACTTAGTCTTGACTGAATCTCATATAGCTTTGACCAAGTTAAGCACAGAGAAATCCACCATAAGTTCATCAAGCATGGTACTCAAGAGAGTAACATAGTACAAAAAATCTTTCTTCTTATATGCCTCATAAGTATTAAAGTTTCCACCCACCATTGGTGGCTTGACCATATGGAAGAGCACATCTAGTGTATCTTGCTCAGTTAAGACGATTGAACCTTTATTGCTAAATAGAGTAATTATCTCCATCAAGCTTGGGGTCTTTATTTAATTCAACAATAATATTCTTACATACCATCTACATTGATTTAATTATCACTTATGATACAAGAAGCCGTGGCAATCGAGATCAAGGTGCAACACGCCAAGACAAACTTACTTTGCCAAATGGACCTATTATAAGGCAATGTGCAGCAAGGCTTAAACAAGCAATTCAAGGGTTTGTTCAAAGTCCCATTACCTCTCACCTTGATGACAAGATCGAACCATCCATGGAGAATTCAAATGGAGTAGTCAAGCTTGTGATTCTTCTAGAGAGGGCACGTGGAGGGGCTAATACTTAGCCAAATTTCAAGACAAGTTCAATTATTCCTATGGACTTATTTTAATACATTGGGATTGTTATTTATCCTTTGTTTATTAGGACCAAAGAGACTTGTTATGGGCTGGGTATTTATTAGTAAGCATGTGCACTCATTAAAAGTCACTTGCCTTAGTTTATTTAAAGCTAGTTTTGGACAACCAAGTGTGTGGGCCTAAGTAGAGTGATCCATTAGGCTCATCCACCCCCTTAAGTTTATTTAAGTTATTTTGGTCTTATTTAAGTTAGTTTAGCCCAATCCTAAGTGGATTAGGATCAGATTGCATTATTGGGCTATAAACTCCTAAACTAGTTAGGATTAGGCTTATTTTAGCATTAAAGGGTCTTGTAACCTATTCCTTTTAGGTTAAGGATGTGGGCAAGGGTATAAATACCTTATTTTATCCTTGTAAACATCAGATTTGTTGATTAACTAAATTGCGAGATATTCTCTTCAAGAAAGGTGTGTTCTTCTTATTGTTACTTCAAGGATTGCATCATTTATCAAGGTAATCACTTGTGGCATGTTCAATTCTTTTGTTTTCTTTGGGTTTTGGTCTCAATTTTGTATAATTTGGGTTTGAATTAGCGTGTTCTTAGAACAAAAAGATTGGTGTTTTGATTCAATAGGATTAGGGTGTTTCAAGAACTTCGTTTTCTTGGGGTTTCCGTATCAGTTGGTTTCAAAGCTTTGGCTTAATTCTATTGAACTCATACGTATCTTTCATTATTTTCTTTGTTGATTCCTTAGAAAAGTATAAAAAAAAGGTTTAATTGCTTGGAACGAATCTGCCATTATTGGTTCTTTATGTTCTTGTTTCCTTAATTGATTCTTTGTTTTCTTGATCAACAATTAAAAAAACGTGAACAATAGAAAGAAAAGAAAAAGTGAACAGTAGAGAAAAAGAAAAAAAAAGTGAACAGTAGAAAGAAAAGAAAAGAAATTTCAATATTGATTAAGAAACATCCAAGATTGTGACTCTTTGAATCTTTGTTTGATCTTTCAGTCAAGATTTGTTCTTATCATTCAAGATTCATCTAGATTGTCTTTCTTTTATTCAAGAACCTATCAAAAAACATCCAAGATTGTGATTCTTTGAATCTTTGTTTGATCTTTCATTCAAGATTTGTTCTCATCATTCAAGATTCATTTAGATTGTCTTTCTTTCATTCAAGAACCTATCAAGAAATGTTTTCTTTGAATATTTTGTTCAATTCTTGGAATTTTGGGCAGATTGGGATATTAAAATAAAAAATAAAAAATTTGGTCTCGAGTTCAGTGAGTTTTGTCACATTTTTGTGTGTCTTTCTTTGTTTCCTAGTTTATTTCTTATTTTGGTACCTTTCTTTGCTTCTCTACATTGATTTGACCAATTGTTGCACTCATATTTGTTCAATTGACACAAGAATCGTTTCCTATAATATGCTTCATCTGTGTATTGGCACTTTGATTTATTTTCTATATGTACAATATTTTACTTCTATATTTGTTTCATCTACTCGTTTTTCTTTGTTAGGCATGTTATCTTTGTGCTTTCTACTTGAACTTGTTGCTTATTGATTTCCTTGATCTTGTTGAAGTGATCCTCAAAAGTAACAATAAAGGAGGCACTTGAGTGGAAAAAGGCAAAAGTGTGAGATTATATAGTGAAAAGCCATTTTATTATGCGAAACACAAGTGGGAAATTCTGCTATAGAGAGAAACACGTGAGGGAGTGTTGTGAGGTTTCTAACAATTTCTTGAAAGAATTAATCATGTCTCATAATAGCAATAAAGATGGAAAGAGTGATGGGAGTGAAGAGGACCAATGAAATACACTCTTGACTCTTGAAGCAATGCAAAATCAATTCAAGAGAATAGAGATTATGTTCTTTTAAGTCAAAGACAAGTTTCAGCAACAAGATAGAAACTTTGAAAGACAAGATATACTTCTCAGAACTATTCAAGCTGAATCTTAAGGGAAAAATGGGGCAAGAAAAGAGAGAACCCTCTAGTTCATAATCATTATCACTATAAGGAGGAGCAAGATGAAGATGGATTTAATAAGGAAGAGTGGTATGGAGGCCGAAACAATGCAAAAGGTGGTAGAGGAGATAGAGGCCGAAATAGAGGTGGTTATAGAGGAAGAGCTGAAAAAGGCAGAGAGGAGGAAGAGACTGAAAGAGTAGATAGAAACATTGGCAGCATCAAAATGAAGATGCCACCATTTCAAGGAAGGAATGATGCTGATGCCTACTTGGAGTGGAAAAGGAAAGTAGAGATGATATTTTCCAGCCATAATTATTCTGAGGAGAAGAAGGTGAAGCTAGTAGTAGTTGAGTTCTTTGATTATGCTATTGTTTGGTGGGATCAATTGATGGTTAGTAAAAGACAAATTGGAGAAAGACCAGTTGAAACTTGGGATGAGATGAAACGCATCATGAAAAAGAGATTTCTCCCAAGTTACTACCATAGGGAGTTGTATCAAAAACTCCAAACATTGAGGCAAGGCACGAAGAGCATGAAAGATTACCATAAGGAGATGGAGATAGCTATGATAAGAGCTAACATAGAGGAGGATAGAGAGGCTACAATGGCTCAGTTTCTTGCTGGTCTAAATAAAAAGATAGTCAATGTGTTAGAGCTTCATCAATACTTAGAGTTGGAGGACATGGTAAGCATGGCTATGAAGATTGAGAAGCAATTGAAGGGAAAAAGTTTCAGCAAGGGCAATACCTCAGGATCTTCAAATTCTTGGGGTCCTAAATGGCCAAAGAAGGAGGAAAAGAGCAAGGATAAGTCCTATGACAATAAGGACAAGTCGAAGGAAAAGTGGACAACCTCTAAAGGTGCGCCTACATCTAATGATCAAAATCCTAGCACTAAGCAAAGAGACATCAAATGCTTCAAGTTGTTAGGTTCAAGTCATAGGTGAAACCAATGTCCCAATAAGAAGATCATGTATTTGCGAGATGGGGTAATTGAATCAGAAGATAGTGCTGGAAGTGATATGCCTAAGTTGGAGGATTGCACTGATGAAGAAATTGAGCAACCAGTCCAAGTAGTGAGGCGAGCTCTCAATGTGTAAGAAAAAGATAGAGCCTGAGGAACAAAGGGAGAATATATTCCACACCAGATGTTTAATTAAGGGTAAGATGTGCAGTTTAATAATTGATGGAGGTCGTTGCACCAGTGTTGCAAGCACAATTTTCAGTGAGAAATTGGGGTTGCCTCTTATTAAACACTCTAGTCCTTATAAGTGGCAATGGCTTAATGAGTGTGGAGAGGTTAGGGTGAACAAGTAAGTGCTAGTAGCGCTATCATTTGGGAGATATTCTAATGAAGTGTTGTGTGATGTAGTTCCTACGCATGCTAGACATTCACTATTGGGGAGACCATGGCACTATGATAAGCCGTGGAAGAACATAAACTTAAAGAGGCCGAGAGTTTAAAACAAAAAAAAAAGAAAAAGAGGCCATTCAAGAAAATAAGAACAAAGGCCCAACTGAGAGTAATTGCACTAGTGAGCAAAAGAAAGAGAGTGGTGCAATTGAAAAAGGAGAGAAGAGTGGAACAAAAAAAAGTACTTTCTTTGCAAAAGAAAAAGAGTTAAGGAAGGTCATAGTTGTGAAACTTGTTTTGCAGGAATACTCTGATGTCTTTCCAGATGAGTTGCCCAAGGGACTACCAGCTTTGAGGGGCATTGAACATCAAATTGATCTCAAGCCAGGAGTTCAAATTCCAAACCACCCAACCTATCGGAGTAATCATAAGGAGACAAAGGAGCTTCAAAGATAAGTGGAGGAGTTGCTTGAGAGGGGGCACATGAGAGAAATTCTAAGCCTATGCGCAGTTTCAGTGCTATTGGTGCAAAAGAAAATGGAACTTAGCGTATGTGCATAGATTGCAGGGCAATAAACAAAATAACGGTAAAGTATCGCCATCCCATTCCTAGGTTAGATGATATGCTTGATGAGTTACATGGTGCTTGTTTCTTTAAAAAAATTGATCTCATGAGTGGTTATCATCAGATTAGAATGAAAGTCAAGGATGAATGGAAAATAGTCTTTAAAACAAAATATGGTCTATATGAGTGGATGGTCATACCATTTGGTTTGACAAATGCACCTATCACTTTTATGAGATTAATGAACCATGTTTTGTGTGATTTTATTGGCAAGTTTATGGTAGTATACTTTGATGACATTTTAATTTATAGCAAAAGCCTTGATGCGCATGTTATGCATCTTAAATCTATACTAGAAGCACTTAGATATGAAAGACTATATAGTAAACTTAAAAAGTGTTCTTTTTGTATGGATAAAGTTATTTTTCTTCGCTTTGTTATTTTTTCCCATGGTGTGCATGTTGATGAGGAGAAGGTTAAGGCTATTAAAGATTGGCCTACTTCTAAGTGTCTTGGTGATGTGCATAGTTTCATGGTTTAGCTAGCTTTTATAGACTTTTTGTGAAAGATTTTAGTACCATTGTTGCGCCATTAACTGAAATAATTAAAAAGGATGTTGGATTTAAGTGGAATGAGGCACAAGAACTTGGTTTTTATACATTGAAAGATAAATTATGTTTTGTGCCTGTATTGAGTTTGCCTAACTTTAATAAAGCTTTTGAGATAGAATGTGATGCCTCTGGGTTAGGTATTGGTGTTGTTTTGGGTAAGCGTCCCATTGCAAACTTCATTGAAAAGCATCATGGGCCACAATTGAATTATTCCACTTATGATAAGGAACTCTATGCGTTGGCGAGAGCATTGGAGACTTGGTAGCATTTTCTCTGCCTAAAGGAGTTTGTGATCCATTATGATCATGAGTCATTGAAACATCTAAAGGGCCAAGGTAAGTTGAACAAGAGGCATGCAAAGTGGCTGGAGTTCATAGAGACCTTTCCATACGTGATACAATACAGACAAGATGGATAAAAGAAGGCAGATTTAGTGCGCAACATTCATGAGAAGGCAAGACAACACATAGAGAAGCAGAATGAAGTATATGCACAAAGAGCTAATCAGGGCGAAAGTTGATGTAATTTGAGCTTGGTGATTGGGTTTGGTTACATTTCAAGAAAGAGAGGTTTCCTAAGCAAAGGAAGTCCAAGTTGGATCCTAGAGGCGATGGGCCTTTCTAAGTCCTTGAAAAGATTAATGATAATGCCTACAGGACTGATTTGTCAAGTGAGTTTCAAGTATCTGCTACGTTTAATGGTTCTAATCTCTCTCCATTTGATAATGCAGGGGCTAATTTGAGGAGGAATCCTTTTGAGGAGGGAGGGAATGATACAAGAAGCTATGGAAATAGAGATCAAGGTGCAACACGCCAAGACAAGCTTACTTTGCCAAATGGACCTATTATAAGGCAATGTGCAGCAAGGCTTAAACAAGCACTTCAATGGTTTGTTCAAAGTCACATTACCTCTCACCTTGATGACAAGACTGAACCTTTCATGGAGAATTCAAATGGAGTAGTCAAGTTTGTGATTCTTCTAGAGAGGGCATGTGGAGTGGCTAATACTGAGCCAAATTTCAAGATAAGTTCAATTATTCTTATGGACTTATTTTAATACATTGGGCTTGTTATATATCCTTTGTTTGGTAGGCCCAAAGCGACTTGTTATGAGATGGGTATTTATTAGTAAGCATCTGCAC
>JANIJH010004596.1:0-12824 GCA_024520975.1 Erythroxylum areolatum | reverse complement strand
TTTAAAACCTTAGCTAAGTTCCTTCCTTTAACTATTCCATACTAAGTCAATTTCTAGTTTAATTATCCTCAAATTTCTAAAGGCTCAATTTCATAAATCCAAATATCATGTATCTCAATTCCAGTGTCATTGGATAGAAATTTCCACTACCGGTACTAATCAGTCTGCCATTAGGCATTTTTTCTAGTCCAGAAAAGTACCCCGAAAAATTTCAGAAAAAATTTCTAAAATTTTCTAAAAATTCAAAACTCACAAAGATCTACTCAGATTAATTTTTCAAACACAAAAATCACATTTTTCATAATAATTACATTATGATCACATATATCGAAAAATGTCATGAATGCATGTACAATCATTTTTATGTGCAAAATTTACTATTCACGTATATGTGTATGCATGAACATATTAAAACAATTCTAAACCCTCTTAGCCCTTTCCAAATTACAATTCTACCCTTCCCATCGGTGATGGGATGTTACATGGAGAATGCTAGATGGTGGTGGGTTAAGTTTCCTGCCATTCTATGAGGCGTTAAGGGTTTTGCATTGGAGAAATAAAAGAAAGGTTGAAGGAGAGAGAAGAGTGTGTGTGGCTGTTCGGAGAGAGAAAGAAGAAAGATGGAGAGAGAAGAGCAAAAGAAAAGATGGTGTGAGTTTAGGTTTTTGCAAAGAGAAGAGAGAATAGAGGAGAGAGAGAAGAGGTGAATGAAAGTGTGAGGGGCTTAAGGTTTTGCAGTAGAAAAAAATGCAGAAGAGAGAGAAGAAAGAGGAGACAGACAAGAGAGGAGTGGAATGGTAAATTAAATAGGGTAGGTACTACATAAAAATTAATTATATTTTTATTTTAAAAAAGTAGGCCTCGTATTACCTCAACTTGCAAAGGAAAACAATTAATATTTAACAATTGCTAAGTCAGCAAAGCATCATATAGTGGTAAGCTTTTTTGTTATTTTAGGGTAACCTTTAAATGTTTTCTAAATGTTAGCTTTTGTTTGTGCACTTTGAAACCTTAGAGTTAAATTTGTGAATTGATGTAAAATTTAAGGTAAAAAAATGACCTTTTTACCTAAATATAAAGAAAAAGTTAATTCAACACTCTAAATACAGAACTAATATATAAAATAATTCATAACTAAAACTAAAATACATTTGGTGAACTTAATAAATAGGTTTGAAAAAGAATATTTACCATTTAACAATTGCAAAATCTATTCCCATAATGTATTGCTTTTATAGCCCATTAATTCTTGTAAAGGAAATGGGAACACTAAAGAATATAATATAATATTATTCAATTTATAACATATTTTAGCAGTTTAATAAGTTATAAACATGTTTAATAAGTTAAGAACAAGTTAAGTGCATTAGAGCATAAATGAAATTTACATATTTACAATACATTAGTCTCTAGATGACATATAAGAGGGAGGTAAATTGTGTTTATTCATTTTTACCCTGGTTGTAAACTAATGAATGAATTATTTATTCTAATGAATGGTTATAGAAAATTCTTATAAAAACAAATTTGTAACAAATATAATAATAGTAAAAGAGAGATAAAACTGATTTATAATGATTCAGTTAAAGAACCTTTAGCCTACATCTAGCCTCCAAGTTCTGTTTAAGAATTTATTATCTTGTTCTTTAATGGTTGAAAAGAAACCCTTCATATAACATCTTCTTTGTCATGAAGAAGAGAAACCATTACAAACATCTTCTTCTTCTTTTTTTAACGAGGGAGATGAATTCTTTATAGATAATTATTGGCTTACATCCACTTCTTAAGCTCCACTTATGAATTCACTTTTTCTTCTTTTAATGAGCAAAGAAAAATACTCCATACAATATCTTCTTTGCCACTGATGAAGAGGAACCTTAAAAATGTCTTACTTTGTTTATTCATATTATTAAACAAAGGTTCAATATATGTTATTATGCACACATACAGTCTTTATTCTCTAAAGGCTTTGAGTCACTCTTTAACATATCAAAGGTTATTCTTAGAACTCAATAGTGGTCTATGTATACCTAAAACTACCTTAAACAGTCACTAAACACGCAATCTAGATGTTACAATGGTTATTTTCTCATATTTAACTAGGTGAACACATATATTTGTATAGCCAATGTCTATTCAATTAGAGGCTCAGCTAGCCTATCCCTTAGCTTCATAAATAACACCTATTTTATAACTTTTTGCTCCTTTATATGAACAACAAATCAAAACCCTTATAATAACTAAACCCTTATAGAAATCAAGTTCAAAACTTCAATTCTGAAATCGTTTCAAATATAAAGCCCTCCTTTAGTAAAAATGTGATTTAAAATTATTTTAAACGTTTTCTTAAAGTTTATTTGAAGATCGAGAGGTTTTGTTTAAAGAAACAAAATGAAAATTTCTCTTGATTATAAAAGGATTTATTTATTATGCCTTATATGCAAATGATCGTACAATAATTGAGCCCTTAATACATTAAAATGATCAAAATAAGATTACAAGAAGAATTATAATAATTTTTAAAATCTTGACGTGCTTGATTCCTCTTCATTCTTAATTATTCAATTAAATTTGCTTAAAGTTCTCTTAAGTATTATATGTGCTCTACTTTACTTATTTTCTATATCTTTTGATTAGTTATTTTGTTCAACTAACTCATTTTTAACTTTACCGTTACATTGAATTTTTCACATATTGCTTGATTTCATTATAATAAACATGTCAACAATTTCCTCCTTTTTGATAATGATAAAATATTTGGTGATATTGGAAAAAATTAATGATATTAAATAAACCCCCTATATTAAAGCAATATATAATGCATGCCTCCCCTAAATTCATACTTCATGAATAAGCAAGTTTCAATATCACTATATTGTGTCCCTTTTTGTCAACATTAAAAAGAGTACATGATCGATAAGCTTCAAAAGAAAAAAATAATTTCCGTCTCCTTATTTTCAAAAACTTTATGATTTAGGCAAAGAATACATACAAAGTACATGTTAAGTTAATGGATAATGTTTTGAAGAAAAGTTAATTTACCGATTCAAAGATCAACGTATCTTTGTTCCTCTGGTTATATGTAATAACGCTTTATCCCTCTAAATATATATACCAAGTTAATGTGCTCAATGTTATTAATATTAAATAAAGTGCATACCTCGTTTTATATATCACTAATGATTACCAAAATTGAAGTTTTATAACTTTTTGCTCCTTTATATGAACAACAAATCAAAACCCTTATAATAACTAAACCTTATAGAAATCAAGTTCAAAACTTTAATTCTGAAGTATTTTTCAAATATAAAGCCCTCCTTTAGTAAAAATGTGATTTAAAATTATTTTAAACGTTTTCTTAAAGTTTATTTGAAGATCGAGAGGTTTTGTTTAAAGAAACAAAATGAAAATTTCTCTTGATTATAAAAGGATTTATTTATTATGCCTTATATGCAAATGATCGTACAATAATTGAGCCCTTAATACATTAAAATGATCAAAATAAGATTACAAGAAGAATTATAATAATTTTTAAAATCTTGATGGGCTTGATTCCTCTTCATTCTTAATTATTCAATTAAATTTGCTTAAAGTTCTCTTAAGTTTTATACGTGCTCTACTTTAATTATTTTTCTTTATCTTTTGTTTAGCTATTTTGTTCAACTAACTCATTTCTAACTTTACCGTTACATTGAATTTTTTCACAGATTGCTTGATTTTATTATAATAAACATGTCAACAATTTCCTCCTTTTTGATAATGATAAAATATTTGGTGATATTGGGAAAAATTAATGATATTAAATAACCCCAATATTAAAGCAATATATAATGCATGCCTCCCCTAAATTCATACTTCATGAATAAGCAAGTTTCAATATCACTATATTGTGTCCCTTTTTGTCAACATTAAAAAGAGTACATGATCGATAAGCTTCAAAAGAAAAAAATAATTTCCATCTCCTTGTTTTCAAAAACTTTAGGATTTAGGCAAAGAATACATACAAAGTACATATTAAGTTAATGGATAATGTTTTGAAGAAAAGTTAATTTACCGATTCAAAGATCAACATATCTTTGTTCCTCTGGTTATATGTAATAACGCTTTAGCCCTCTAAATATGTATACCAAGTTAAAGTGCTCAATGTTATTAATATTAAATAAAGTGCATACCTCTTTTTATATATCACCAATGATTACCTATTATTAGATGTTCTCGAAGTGCATACCTCTTTTTATATATCACCAATGATTTTTTATATATAAATAAAGTGCATACCCCTTACAAAAATGTTCTTGAAGTTTTATAGTGCACTTCCATAAGTGAAACCAATTCTATACCTATTATTACAGATCTTTTGAGCACTAATTATGTTATTTAATTTCTTACTACTTAAAGTGAATCTAAGCAAGGACCCATTGAGCTCATTTTTCTCTTTTTCCTTTACCTTATTTTCATATAACATATCGTGTTCATTATCATCTAATAATCACACTTTTATAATATACTATATTATGTGGGTCACATTCCAATTTCAATTTCTCTAAGAGTTTTTATGCCTCCTTAGAAGAGATTATATTTCCTTTCATTCTCATAGCCTCTAGATATGCAACTAAATCTTTATATGAAATCTTCACTCCATAATTATCCTTATCATTACAAAAATTTAATTAAAGAGTACCTTAATATTATTTACTATAATGCACATGCGAGCCACCTTACTATTTGATAATTCAATTTCAAATTACTTGTATGCTTCTAGTGCTCTATTTTCTTTATTGCTTCTCCTTCTTTTCACTCTATTGTTAATTGTCATTTGGATTCCTATCAAGTTCATCATGAGTAATATTATTAATAGCAATATCATTATGATAATCATTATCATATGTAAGATCAAGTATGCATAAAATATCTTAAGTATTTAAACATATTAAAACTTTAGAAAGTACATATATATCTAGTAAGGAAAACAAAATTTATATTGCCTTATTATTTAATATATCGAGTATATTATCACTCTTATTCTACTCACTCTTCTATATAGGCTCCCATAAATCAAATTCTTCGACCATGAGAAATATATTCATTCTAGTTCTCTAAAATAATTAATTATCTATGTTAAAATAGAGCAATAAAAATATCTTAGCCATTTTGGATAACAAGTGATAGAACTTATGTCAAAAATGATATTTACTTAAATGTCACTATAGGTTTACATATATAATAAATGGGACTTGCTCTTATAAAAATTATTGGTCGCTAAATGACACACAATAGGAGAGGTTAATTGTGTTTGTTTAGTTTTTCCCTAGTTGTAAACTAATAAATGCATATCATATTTTAATGAATGGTTATTACTAATCTATACACAAAAAAGTACAATAATAATGAAGAGAAAAAGAATGAGAGGCAAAATTGATTTTATAGTGATTGTTTAATCAAACAATTGACTATGTCCACTCTAAGCTACACTTAGGAATTCCTTCAATGAGTGAAGAGAATTTATACAACATCTTCTTTGCTACTAATGAAAGAGGAACCATTATAAACCTCTTATTTTTTCATAGTGAGAGGAAAACTTTACAAATCTTGCTTAAGGTAAATAGGAATCATCATAAAGTGTAATTTGAATAATTTCCCAAATTACTACAATTGCAACCATACAACTCAAAAAGTCCTCTCTTGTTCAAATAAATAGAAAGAATACTCAATAAATATTATATGATGCATACATGCAATCTCTAACCTCTCAAGAATTTTAATAACTTTATAAGACGTCAAATGTTGTTCCTTTAACTCAATTGTGGTTTGTTTATATTTAAAACCAAGTAAAATGGTCTTTATACATGCAAACAAGCTATTATATTGACTAGTTTCTAGGCACATTCAACTAAATAAACACCTACGTTTGTCTAATCTATGTTTTTGAATTAGGGGTTTGATTAACCTATCCTCTATTCCAATAGATAACACCTATTTTATACTTTTTTGCACTTTTGTTCAACTAGTTGATCCTAACCGTTAAATTAGTTGAACTCTTATATAAACCAAATTAAGAACTTCAACTCGCAAGGTTTTTTAAAGATAAAACATGCCTCTTTTGTAAAAAAAAAAAAGGAGTCAAATTATTTGTAATGTTTTCCACATTTTTTTTGAAGATTGAAATGTTTTGTTTAAAGATAAAAGATAGTCCTCTTAATTATGAAAGGATTTATATATTGTGGTTTATATGCAAATGATCATACATTGATTGAGCTTCTATTACATTAAATAACTAATAGATATATTTGATTCCTTCTTATTCTTGGTTCTTTACTTAAATTTCTTTAAAACTATCTTTGGTTGCATATATGCTCTATTTTATTCATTTTCTCTATCTTTTGAGTGATCAATTTATTTAGTTGGATATTTTTCTCACTTTGTCTTTCTTTTCAAATTCATATTTCATATATTACTTAATTTGATTAACTTAGCTTAATGTTAATGAAATTAAAATTTTCTTTTCATTAATTTCATTAACTTAAATTTCTCTCTTTGGCTTCATGTTAATGTTGAATGTAGCTTTTCTTCTTTTTTCTAACTTTTTCTTCCAGTTATAACTTTTTGTTGAAATTTTAGGAAAAGACCCCAGAATTATATAAAGCCTGCTTCCTTTTATAAATCTTATATACAAATACAAAAAGACCTGATAATATACAATCAATAGTAGCATAATAGTAAATTAAGTTAAACAATATGTAGGTGAGAACCCTTGTAATTCACATATAATAAACAATTGCTTTTCTATTCTTTTAGAGTGCATACTTATCAATAATCAATAATAAAGCTCATAATAAGGAATGCATATAAACAAACTTTAGGTAATCAGTAAAACTAAAAGCATACTCTATGTAATCAATTAAATATAATAAAACAATCAAAATATAAGATGAGTATAGGTTTTTAACTTATCAAAATCCTTCTGACAATCTTTTATGTTGGGTTTGTACATATTAAAATTTAGTTAAATCAATAAAAAAATTTCAAATTTTTTTTGAAGAATTTTAGTACTTGACAGAAATTTAGGAGCACTCTCTAATAAATTATTAGTAATCACTTATATCTTCAACAAATTCGCTCTAATATTCTTCAATTTTTGCACTTTATTGACATAAATTTTAGGGAACCATTATAACACTTTTTTCATTTATCTTTTCTCTAAAACATGAAATCTTGAATAAAATAAGAGAGTAAAGAGTAGGACTTGTTTGAGCTTTACATAAGTGGAATTTCATGTGCCAAAGTGACCTTTTTAAAGCTATCTTAGCACTATCAAACATTCACATGTAGGTCTGAGTTTTCATCTAGGTGGCTACCATGTCATATATGTTAGATATGGTGTGCCATTGATGCCCTTACATTAAAGGTTTACATAAATGCTTGAAATAGCAAAAAATGCTAATTTTGGAGGACTTAAGAAATAAAAAAGATAGATATACTGAAATAGGAAACTGTATGTAATAAAAGGAATAAAATACCATTATCTCAATAATACAATTTAAATAAAAATTTATATAATAACTAATAGACAGCTTAACATGATTTCTAGTTAGCAGTTATAAGTGATGAGATTATTTAAAAAAGTTTCTTTACCATAAGACTTACGAGGATTTTATTAATCACCTAAAAATTCTTGTAACACTTTGTTTAAGGTCAACAATATGATAATATAATGAAAAAAATAACCTAACTAAATATAATTGATAATTGATAATTGGACAATTAAACAATCAACATTTTTTAAGACATATTAAGAAAGTTCTCAGATTGGTCTGAACTGAAAGTTAACAACTATAAGAGTAGCTTCTACTACTCCTTACATGTAAAAATCCTTTTGAACTTGTAAGATCACTAGGAATGAAGTTACACACACTTAACTTTAAATATCTGGGAGTTCCAATTTCTCATGCTAAACTCAAATATGCTGATTGCATCTCTCTTGGAGAAATAAAGATCTAGAATATTTGCTTGGAAAAACAAATTTCTATCAATGGAAGCTCTAATAACCCTAACAATTTCTGTTCTAAATAACATGTATTTTCATTGGATCGACCATCTGATTCTTCCTAAAAGGGTGATTAAGGAGCTGGACAGAACAATCAAAGCTTTCTTTTGGTCTAGCTCGATGGAAAATGCTAAAAAGGAAAAATTAAAGTGGAATAAAAAACATGGAGGTTTAGGAATTATCTCTTCCTAAATCATGTAAAAGGTATTGCTTTGTAAGAAAATCTGAGACTCCATATAAATAGAAATGTTATTTGGATCAAGTGGATCTATGAAAAATACCTTAACATTGCTAATGATTAGGGGCTGTTCATGGTTTCTCACGCAAATGCTAAAGCTTAGAAGGCTCATTTACATATGGATTTATCACAAATTGGGAAAAGGAGACAACATATGTATGTGGTATGATAATTAGATTGAATTTAGTCCATTAAAGGATGAATTAGCACATCTTAGAAGTAGAATACCTCTCAATATTAGAGTCTTTTCATTCATTACTGATGGGAGATGGACTAATAACTTTAAAGGTTTCAACTAGATTATTCAATACTTCCCAATGATTAGTAGCTGCGACAATGAGGATAAGATTGTACGGAAACCTAATTCCAAGGGATTATTAACTAATAAATCTTGCTATGGTATCCTTTAAGCTGAATATCAAGTGGTGCCATACTCCCAACTTCTTTGGAATAACAGTCTAAGACCCAGGGCCTCAATGATCACTTAGTTAGTCATAAAAAATCGACTAAAAGTATAAAAAACATATGGCATGACATCTTTGATCTAACCTGTATGTTATACATACTATTAGCTGAAGATAGGAATCAACTTTTTTTTGATTTTGCGCATATTCAAAAGTTATGTAGAGTCAAATACTACATAAATTGGAACCTTACTACACTTTTGATGATTGGAATGTAATGCTGAATTGGATCATTCGAGTTTCCAAACATCAAAAGAAAAATGGGAAGTTTTTTAAGGTAGCTTTTAATAATTATAACATCCAATCTATGGAGGGATGAAATAGAAGGATTTACTCTAAGGAGGATATAAGAAAATATCAACTAGCAGAAAACATTATTAATGAAATCAAAGCTTTTGCTATAGCAAAGGAAACAACTATTGACTTATCAATAGCAATAAAGTTAAGATGGAATTTGTAATCCTTTGCTTTTGTTTTAAATTGTATGTATTCTATATTTTGGGCTAGTCCATTGTAATGTTTCTTTTTAGTTTTTCCCTATGGGGTGAACTCATTGTAATGTTGTAAATAATTCAACTATAGTCAATGAAAATTATTTCAATTTTTTTTAAAAGTGAAACAATTGATGAATCAATGATGAAGACTTAGGAATTACTTATATCATTATTTGTCTTCACTTCACCTTCTTGATTAAACACAACTCGACCCTAGATATCCAATAATTATGATTTTCCTCTCTTGAAATCTAACCAAGTAATCCCAATTAAATAGATAGAAATTGAATTAAGACCTTTGATTTATTAAAACTCTTTCTAACTATCCAATTTGATTGGAAGCAATCATATGGGTAATTGATAAATTACCTATTAATTTGAATTTTATAGGTTTATTATGGTACCAGCTCTTGCTGCACAATATAACATAGATGATTCAACCTAATCTTTCAAATTCAATTTAAATATAAAAAATTAAACATAAAAAGTATATTATATTAAACTAATATTATAAAAGTTTAACAAACAATTGAAGAGTAATCCCTAAAGGAAGTTTAGCAATCCATATCCACCATATATCCCAATTGATTCATCATTAACATTAAAATAATAAGGAATTAAAAGAAAAAAATTAAAGATTTGAATTTTGAATGTTTTCTCTTCTTTTACCTTAAGTCAGAAAATTTTGCAACTTGTGTTCTTCTGAGATTTTTTCTCTTTGATCTCTTCATTGATGTTTTTCTAGCCACCTTTTTTATGCTTTTCTTTTCTTTTTTATATTCTTAATCCTCCTAGGATTCTTTCTAGGTTTCTCCACTTGTTTATTCTAAAAATGAACCCTAATTATCAAAGTATAAAAATCTTGCAACCTAAAAATTTACCTCTTACACGATTGTGCATAACTTCTTGTACATCCTCTTTGTCATGATCGTGCATGAGGTTTCACCAAAGTTCTTATTACCCTGATGCATAATCATACCATCTCCTTCTCCATCTTCTTTTTCTTTATATTTTCTTTAATTTTCCTTTCTTCCCTGATCGTCAAACACGTTAAACATCCCGTAAAGTATACAATTAAGATCACGTTAAGACACTAGTAAGAACATTTTAAACATCCTTTAAAGCATACAATCAAGATCACATTCTTGCCCCAATCAATAACAATCAAACAAAACACAAAAAATACTAGTAAGAACATAAATCTAAATCCTAATCATATGATTATCACCTGAGAAAATACTAAAAACACACTCTAAAGCCTAAAGAACACACTATAATTTACACCTATCAACTTCCCCACACTTAAATTTTTGCTTATCTCTAAGTAAAACTAAAACCATAGAAAAAAAAATATTGACACATATAATCACACAATCATGCAATAATGGTACAACGACATTAAATCTTATGAAATTAACTTAGCCATAACATCAATCACTCAAAAGATCCAACACACTAACTTATTCCATTTATATTCAAATGCTTTGATTTAAATATATATATCAATCAAAATATTAACACCCTATTCATACATCTATGACACTTGTAAGTATGCACTTATTTTTATTTACCAATAAGAAGGTAGGTGATTACTATAAATATCCCCTAATGGAATTTTTTGTGCAAGAGAGCATGCATAACTAAAACACCTAGAATTCAATATACACGTGACGTTTTAGGGGGCAAAAGAAAGGAGGATACTTTAGGGAGGAAATTTTTAGACATGGAGTCATTGTCTAGGTGTGATTTTGGTCTAAAGAAATAGAAAATACAAAGAAATCATTTGAAGATCCATCAGAATACAAGATCAAGCCTCTACATTACAAGAACATTCAATAGAAGACAATCAGGGAGATTTAGAATTATGATTCCATTGTTTTCTATTTGTTTTTCTTTCGTTGCATGTTTGATTTCATATTCGATCATATATAACTAAATGTCCAGTCAATATTTAGGTTAGATGAACCTTATGTTAATACTCTAATATGATTTGATTCTTTTATTAATGTAATTCGTTATTTGATATATTATGATCTAATTACGTATTTTATTTATGTTCTAATAACCCGAGATATTAGATTATAATATGATTTCATATGTAGAGATTGAGAAACCCTAGTGTGAATAGATCTATTGTAATTAGAAGGAGTGATTGCAACCTTAGAGATGAGATGACATAAATCTTTCGGATTAGTTATTGTTTCCTATTTTATTTTATTTTGTTCAGTTTTAATTTCTTTTTGACTAAAAATCTAAAATCAATCCCTAGGCTAGATAATAGGAGAAGGGTAAGTACTATTATTCATAGTCTTGGTGGGATCGACCGGTACTTGTCAATACTAGTTACAGTTACTCTGTATAGTTGAGGTTATTATAATTTTGACCAACTCACAAATTAAGTCAATTAAGTTTTTGGCACCGTTGCTTGGTACTGTGATATTAGGAAAGCCTGAATGCTATTACTCTAGTCATTTTCATTTTATTTTGTTTATCTTTATTTTGATTGGATTTGCTTTTGCTTTTGCTTTTATATTTATTTTATCTTTTTATATTTTTGGCTTATTCATTTAATTCTCTTTTGAATTTCTCTACACTAATAGTGTGTGGTAGTTTATATTAGGAATTAATATTTAACTTCATAGCCACAACTCACAATGGATGGAGGGAGTAGATAGTATTATTATGGCAGCCAAGATGCGTCTTTGTAATATAAAACATCATCGTGTTATAAGGAGTGATTTCTTCACATGCTTTTATAAGCTCAACCATTGTATATATGGGAGCAACCAAATATGTAAAACCAACCTCAAGGCCTATCATACGAGAATATGTATAATTTAGAGTGGAGAAACCCTTACGTATATGGATGGAATGACTATGCTCCAACTGAATATGTATAACAAGAACTGCGATACAAAAGTATTATAGATCGAATAATGAAATGCCTTACCAAAAGAGTAGCTAGTCAATGTGAATTCGATAAGATACTTCCTTCACTTGCAGATAATGAATATAAGTTGAGCTTCTAACTACCTTAGAGTGAAGAAGAGATAATAGTCGATTTCATGAATGAAGATCCATTTTAAGAAGGCAAGGAGGTAACTATTTCTTTGAGAGATATGATGATTGAGTCTATTCAAGAATCAAATATGAGGTATAAGGAAATAGAGGCTCGTATACAAAATGTGGTAAATCAAATAGATCATTTAATGGGTATATTATCTGATAAGATACAAAGGAGTTTGTCCAGTTTTACTGAAACTTATACTATCGGCCGAGAGGCAATCGCCCTTAGTAGTGAAGAAGAACTTCCTGAAGAGGAAGACGAAGAAACCTCCATCGAAGTAGAGGAAGTAGAGAAGTGGCAGAAGATAACTGAAGAAGATGAGCTAGAAGCCTCTATCCAAGAAGAAGAAGAAGAAGAATAGTGGATAGAGGTGATTAAGGAAGAACTAATAGAGGAACCATGTAGCACCCCCTTATCATAGGGTATACACCGGGACGCCTGTAGGTCATCCCGATACATATCCTACGAAAAGGGTGCGCTACGAGCAATCACTAACACTTCACATGGCATCAATAAT
>JANIJH010004520.1:0-12828 GCA_024520975.1 Erythroxylum areolatum | reverse complement strand
CTCTACGTTTTTCTCCTCTCTTCTTTTCTTCTCACATTTTCTTCTTTTCTTCTTTCTTATTCTTCTAATTCCAGCCCCTTTTGTTTTGTCTTTCTTCCCATTTTGCTCCTCACTAAACTAAGCTTTCCATATTTTCCCTTCTTTCTTTTAACATAAGCCCACTAACTACTTAAGATAACTTAATTCTAACACTTCATTCTAATTTCTAATTTATATTCATACTTGCCAATTTAATGGACTAAATTTAAAAAATTTAAACACATAAATCGATAAATATTGAAAGAAAATTTCAGGGTTCAACAGTGTGCCTCATCAAAAATCTCATCTTTTAACTCTTGCATGTTTGGAATACACAATCGGTTACCTATCACCATCAATCCATCTTCTCTTATCTCTATTTCAGACGGTTTATCATTTTTAATCTCTTCTCTGAGCCTACTCAAGTACTCATCTTGTTCCTGCAATTCTTTAATCTTCTTATTCAATATTGGTCTTACTCTAAAATTAGCCAATATACAATCAGATTCAGCTTACCTCAATGTCACTTTCAATTTGGCTAACTCTTCTAACAAAGGAAAATATACTATCTTCATATGTACCATAGTAGATTTTCTACTCAGTGTATCCACTACTTCATTAGCTTTTCACGGGTGGTAATCAATCATTAAGTCATAATCCTTCAACAGCTCTAACCACCTCCTTTGCCTTAGATTCAATTCTTTTTGGCTCATCAAATACTTAAGACTCTTGTGGCTTGTAAACACCTTGGTGGTGACTTGTGTAGGATAATTCATCTCATAAGGTTTTAATTGCCTAAAAGCATAGGCAATCACTTTATCTCCTTGCATCAACACACATCCCAATTCCTTTCTCGAGGCATCACTATATACTGTATATCTAACACTACTATAAGGCAAAGTCAAAATTGGTGCAGTTGTGAGCCTATTCTTCACTCCTCTATCTACACAAACTTCTAATTCTTCTTGTCAACTTGGCAAGTGGGGTTGCTATCATAGAAAAGCTGTCCATAAATCTCCTATAATACCCAGCTAAACCTAAGAAACTTCTCACTTCTATTATGTTCTTAGGTGCTTCCCATTTCACTACAACTTCAATTTTTCTCGAGTCCACATGCACTCCTTTTTTCAAAATTACATCCCCAAGAAACACCACTTCCCTTAGCCAAAGTTCACATTTTTTTAACTTGACATACAATTCCTCCTTCCTCAATGTCTCCAAGGCAGTCCGTAAGTGTTCCTCATACTCCTTGTCACTCTTGGAATAAACCAATATATCATCAATAAAGACAATGAAAAATTAGTCTAAGAATAGCTTGAAGGCTCTATTCGTTAAGTCCATAAAGGCTGCAGGGGCATTCGTTAATCCAAATGGCATAACTAAGAATTCAAAATGCCCATACCGTGTTCTAAAGGCAATCTTTGACACATCAGACACCTTTATCCTCAACTGGTGATAACCCAATATTAAGTCTATCTTAGAAAAGATCCTTTCCCTTTCAATTGGTCAAACAAATCATCTATGCGTGGAAGCAGATATCTATTCTTGATAATGACATGATTAAGCTTCTTATAATCCACACACATCCTCAATGATCCATCTTTCTTCTTCACAAAAAAAACCGGAGCTCCCCAAGATGAAGAGCTAGGTCTGATGTACCCTTTCTCCAATAATTCTGCTAACTGCTTTTTAAGTTCCTTCAATTGTGCTGAAGCCATTCTGTAAGGTGGAATCGATATTGGTGCTGCGCTTGGAAGAAGCTATATGGAAAACTCAATTTTTCGAGGTGGTGGTAGTCCTAGTAATTCCTCAGGAAAGACATCTGGGAATTCCATGACCACCAAAATATCTTCTAACTTCCCTCCATCAACCTTCGTGTCTACCATATATGCCAAGAATACTTCACATCCGTTTCTCATCATTTTCTCTGCTATCAGAGCCGAAACAATTCTAGACAGACTTGCTTTTCTATCTCCCATAAACACCACCTTTCTATCTTCATCCAACTCAAATTCCACTATCTTATGTTTGCAATCTAAACTGGCATTATACTTCTCTAATGTATCTATGCCCAAAATCACATCTAATCCTCCCATCTTCAACAGCATCAAATCCAACTCTAGTTGTTCTCCACCAATATATATCTCACAATCTCTATAAACTTGACTAATAATAATATACTGGCCGATTGGAGTACTAACCATCAAAGGAGTATCCAATGGGCTCAAATTTCTACCATACATAGTTCTACTTGATGAAACAAAGGAATGGGTAGACCCTAGATCAATTAAAAAAACAATATTAATATCAAATAATTTAATCATACCAGTCATAACTTTCGAAGCAGTTTCTACATCCTCCCTTATCATTGCAAACACTCTAGTTGGTGCTTGCGCTCTTTGTCTTCCTGGACAATTCACTTTCTTACTTACACTAAAGCTTCCTACTTCAGTTGTAGTCTTAGCTCTCATAATCTCAGCCCTCTTTAAAGCTTGCATTTGATTTCCATCTACTTCGGAAGATTGCAGGCACTCTCTAGCCATATGCCATTTCTCTCCACAATTAAAGCACGTTCCAATCAGCTGATAACACGCCCTTTATGGAATTTGTCACAATGATCACATTTAGGGATGGATGACTTAACCCTTTCTCTCCTACTACTGCCTCCTGCTGTTAAGACTTGATCAGAAATAGTTTTCATCTATCTGGATTGCTCGCTCCACTGGTCCTCTCCTCAAATTACAAAAAGAAAGTCCTGACACTCCTCTCTGACATAAGAGCACTACCTCCCTTGTTAAACTATTCTCTCCCTTTCCTCTTTCTATTCACTGCACTCTTTATGTTCTACACATTCTCAACTCTTAGTGTAGCTTCAATCAGCTATTAAAAATCACAAAATTGTCTCTCTGATGGCCAAATGTAGTCTCGCTTCAAACCTTCGGCACCTAGCCGCTTCACTCTTCATTAACTCAGTTGCATATCAGGCCAATAATGTAAATCAATGCTCATATTCTCTCACCATCATCTCCCTCTAGGTAAGGCTAAAAACCTCTCTCTGCTTCCGCTAGATGTACACTTCATATAGATATTTCTTCTTATAAGTAGTCAAAAAGTCCTTCTATGTCAACACAGGTGACTTCATCTGACTTCCCGGGACACTTTCCTACTAATGTAGAGCATCCCCTTGTAACAAACTTGCAACATATTCAACCTTCTCATCATCATCACAATCCATTTATTCCAATATCCATTCTGTCTTCCTCATCCATGTCTCAACTTCTTCTGGGTCAGTGGTCCCATTGAAGTCCACTGCCCTTATCAAACTGTTTCTCCTTCTTAGCTAGGGCCATAGCAGAAGTCTATGGCATCTGACCCATGGCTTGGATAAAAGCCTGAGCAAAGGCCTGGAACAACCTAAGGTCCATAGGAGTAGGCACTTGCTCTTACAAAAGAGGTGCCTCGTGCATATGTGATTGAAAGGGTTCACTACCCTGCTCTATTGAAGCCTCAACATCCTCTGGGGCTCTAGACTCATCCATGCCCTTCTCTCTTGGCGGAGGGTCAGGTGTAATCGATCCTTGCAAAATTTCTCATGTCCTTCTTACTCCTTCAATTTAAAACACTAACGATTAGCTTACGTTTCATTTTTAATTTTATTTCCTACATGTATGCATGTTATGAATGTCACTTAACACAATCAATCAATGCAAACAATTCATCACACATCAAAATAACTTATATCACTATGCATTCTAAGCCTAGGAATCCTAAAAGCCTGGGCTTTGATACCAGAAATGTTAGGCCTGAGTCCCGATCTAATCCTGGGGTGACCATTTGGGGCAATCGAGTGAGGATGGTATGAAAAGAAAGTTGAAAACATTCGATTTGTAAGAAATTTCAGTGTGGTAGTAGAAGTGGGTTTGCCATGACGAAACCATGGAATTATTTCTATGGACCCTTTAGGAGAAGTTCGCCGCAGCGAAGTCCTCGAATTAAAGCCAAACACTCTCGAGACAAATATTCCGCGGAGAACACTCGAGGTCTAATGAGAAAACCCCTCAGGAAAACTATGTCACGACAAAGATACAAAATTTAACACAAAATCACCCTTCTAGAAAGGTTTGTCGTAGTGAACTCTAAGCCTTGCTGTGGCAAAACCTTCGAACACCACCCAGAAAACCCAACATCCATCAACAACATACATACAACTTTCGTCACAACAGCCTAATCCATCATTAACAACAATTTCCAATCTCAACAAAGAAGTTACTATAAACATACATAAAGATCTTCAACAAATCCAAATTTCATTACTAAATCAAAGAGTTTGAACAGCTTTAGTTACATATCAAAAGCCACACTATTGGCTTAATACAAAATAAAAATACAATAAATGCTCATGTTGATATACTTATAAAGCTATCCAAAAGGCACTAACTTAGTTACAAAATTCTCTAATCTTGGAGTTTGCCAAATTTTTTGTAAGGATCAATGATCTTCTCTTTCTGCACCTGAGAGTGGAAAATGATGGGATAAGTTGCGAAGCTCAATGGGCTAATATATATATATACGTTTGATTCATGGCTCGTTGTCACTATATATATATATATATACGTTTGATGTATGGCTCGTTGTCACTGACTATAAATGTATTAGCTACTGAGCTTTGCAGCTCATCCCACCATTTAATATATATAGATATATAATCATTTATTTGTCAATCAAATTCTCCACAATTCTATCTTAAAGACTCACAGTTCAACACATTCTCACATAAATCATATCATGTAACTCACAATCATCAACATAACACTCAATTATGCATCATGCTTACAAATTGAAATGCAATACATAAACAAATGGCTCGAGGGTCTCATGAAATGAAATGGTGAAACTGAAGTTTATACCGTGAACAAAACGAGTCCAGTTTTTAGTATCACGTGTGCCATAAGCGGGCAGCCGGGAGAAGGCTTTAGTCAATGTGCATGTGATGAACAAAATGGTTCCTCTCTTGCCCAATCACAAGCAAATTCTCATGCTCAAATCCATTTCATCATAGAATCATATTTCCATAATTCTTATGCTTTTTCCTCTTTTGATCTATGCAAAATGTCATAATATCATTTAATGCGTAATCATAGTAATAACTCATCGTGCATTTTCATATCAATCACAATAATTCAATTTAAGCAATTCAAGCACTCAAGAAAACAAGTATTGACTTATTATCACAATAACCATAAACATATTACCCACCTAATTGGTTGTCAATCCAAACTCAAGATTGCCTTTCCTCTTGCTCTTGACTTGGGTTTTCTTGGTTTCCTTCAAACAAACCAATTTCTCATTCAATCATACACATTTTCCATTTAATCCAATATACAAAAGGAAAGCCCATAAGGTTTTGATAGTCAAGAATATAATTAAACTTAAACTTACTCCACCTATGGATTATCTAGGCTAGAAAAACCAAAACCTAGTTGAAAATCCTTAAACATTCATCAAGGGTTTCATGATTCTCTTCTTCTTTCTTTACAAACCCATTTCACTCTCTAATCCCTTTTCCTAACCAAACAATAAGAAAAGCAATTGAATTTACCTTAACAAGATGATTTGCTCTTATTTTTCTTCTTTTTTCTTCCTCTCCCACGATTTTCTCTTCTTCTTCCCTAACTTCTATGATTTTTATTCTTCTTTTCTCTTCTTTTCTCTTCTCTCACGTTTTTCTCCTTTCTTTCCTCTCTTTCACAACATTTCTCTCTTCTCTCTTCTTAATTCAAGACACATTTTCTTCTTGCTCTTCCCATTTTACCCCTCATTTGTTGTATTCTTCTAGAATTACCCTTCTTTTTTCTTTTATGTCTCTAACTCCTTCAATCCATTAAACACTATATTATCTTAACATAATTCTAATATTTCTCCATTTAATAACTCTAAATTCTATTTATGCTTGCTAATTTAATGGATTAAATTCTAAGAAAATAATTAATAAAATAAATAAAATTAAAGAAGAATTTGGGGTCCAACATATATGTATGAAAGAAAGAGGTGTTTGAGTCTATGTCTTTTATCTAGGTAATTATCACCTTTTTCCTTAATAGGTAGTTGTAAGCTTCAAAAGAGAAGGATAAATAGGAATTTAGGGTGGCTTTCTCTTTCTTCTGCAATGCCTTATTCACTGGATCTACATATAGTTCAGTTTGGAAATCATTGAGCTTTATATGGTAATCCTCCACTTCCTTACACAAGTCATTCTTAAAGTGATCCTTGTGTAATTTCTTTAACTTCTTCTTTATGATCTTTAGTTTGGTTACTAATTTCAAGAGTTGGATCCTTCGACAATAGTTTTTAGACCTCTGGAGATTATGCTTTTATAGCCCTCCATATCAACAAGATGATTGAAGAATTAAAAGGATTTTTAGTTCTCCTAACATTCGATTCTATTATAATCTAAATATGGAAATGGTAAAAAAAATACTAGGATTGTTAAATAATCCTATGTTATTAACAAACTCAAACATCCATTTTGAATTTACCAGACCCCTATCTAACTTCTTTCTATAGTATCCTTCTGGCTTATTTGACCAAGTAAACATCTTCTTTTAAAATTTAGGTAAACTAAGCATAAGTTAAGTAGACAATTTCTTAATTCTTTCATACATGGAGTATAGGATGCAATTAAAGTCTCCTAGAACAATCTCAAGTTCCCTGATGTTTATAGAAAGTTCTTCAATATCTTTTAGTAGAGTGTTCTTTGAAATACATGATTAGCAACATATACATAGGTTATCTAGACATTTTCTTAAAGTTGCAATAAAAGACCTTTAAATGTAGAAATTGATTAGAGTATTTTAGGTTAAGAAATTGGATTATTTAATGATTATAAGTAATGATGATTCTTCCCAACCTATAAACAGAATGATTGGATAATTGCCTCTATTTAACTCCCAAAAAACATAAGCCCTTGTTGAATGTTGTCTCCTTTATTTGTTTTCTCACAAGCCAATTAGAAAGGGCATTTTCCCTCTTATAAAATCATTAACTACTTGTTATTTTTTTAGACGGTTTAAACCCTTACTATTTTAAAAGATGATTATTATTTAGAAGGACTTAATAAGCCCTTTCCTTTCCATTTCCTACTAGATTTCCTCCTAAAACTATGTTAGGGTGAACTTATTTTGTCCATTTTCTAAACTACTAAAAGTATTTCGTTCCGAATATTCTTACAAATATGGTAGGTGGAGGGATTGTTAGTCTTATTAACCATACCAGAGGCTTCTACGGGATTAATTTTAAGGCTGGTGGACTCAGATTTTGTAAGGTTTAAGTATATTAATGTGGTTAAATTTTCATAATTAAAAAAGGGAGAGGTTTTTAAGACATCAGAATCTTTAGGTACCTTGGTAGAGGAAGAAAGGTTAAAGTTGGTGGCGTCTAATATATGAGTTTATTTAAAATTATTTCAAGATAGGGTATATAAAAAGAGGGTATCTAAAAAGATTATAGAATGTATTGGAGTTTCTTGGTTAGGGTCACATTTGAGAGAGGTATTTGTATTTTTGGTAAGTGTATGAAGATTGGTTTAGATCTCAGAGGTTAAAGTAATGGAGGTGGAGGATTTTAAAATGATAGCATTAGTTGGGGAAAGGTTATTCTTTGGTTTTTAAATCTTATTCATAATTTACTAGTTAGGTTTCCATGGACATGTTATTAAGATTTCTATTGGAACTATCTCCCTTTCCTTACGCAATCTATATGCGGAGAGAATTTACGGTAGTTTTATTTGTCTGTCTAGTTCTATATAGATTTTTACAAAGACAATTCTTATCATTCATCTAATCTAAGTAGACTATCAATATCAATATAAAGATAACCCATACCCAATGTTGTCTAATGAACAAATGGTATGCCACGATAACATACCCATAGGGGGATTATCTTAGGGAGACTTTATAATGTAACATACTTGGTATCAATTTCTTTAGGAGCATAGGCTTTCCTCACTAGTGCCAAAGTCCTAATTCCAAAATCCCATTCATTCTAATAATGTCTCTGAACTTGACTAAGGAATAGACTTCTTTTATATTCAAAATCCATTCCAGACCATACATTGTCTAAATTTCTTTAGCTAAAGAATTGATTAAGCAAAAAGGGGTCTTTTATATAGGAAAAAAAAACCTACAAAAATGGAACTCTACTTAGCAACTACAACTTGGAAAATCTAGATAGGAGGTGAGATTATTGATATCAAACTGACTTTATGCATGAGTTTAAGATTAACATTTAGTTAGGAATCATTATCCATAACATTCTAGGCCTTTAAAAGTGAATTGCGAATAAAGGAGAAGGAGAAAAAGGGGTAGTGATGTAGATAAGGAGACATGAGTAGGGGAAGAAATAGGAAGTTGTTATCTAAAGGGTTTTAATGATGTCAGAGAGTATAATAGCAGATTAGGGGGTTGGTGTTAGAAGAGGGACTTAAGGGGAGTGACAAATGGGTAGAAAGAGAATAAAGGAAGACAACTTACTACTCTCAGTTAGGAGAAGAGGGAATTGAACATAAGATGTTAGCAAAGGAGGAGGTGTTATATTAGCAGAGGGTAATGGAAGAAGACCTGAGGTTGATGGCAGATTAGTTGATGGTGGTGTTTGGTTAGGGTTGGAGGATGGAGAGGACGCATATTGGGTGGTGAAGCTTTAATACCTAATGGATATGAGATATGATCTATACTAGGAGAGGAAATGGTCTATCTTAGAACATTAGGTAGGGAAAGAGGATATTAAAAGGAGTAAGGATTTAATGGATAAAGTAGTTATGAAAAATTTAGGTACCAATGAGAAAAACCAATTAGGGAGAAAGAAAGAATGGGAGTTTTGGAGGGAAATTAGACCTCTATTTGCATTGTTTCTCCATCCTCTAACTTCCTTAGAGCCCCCGAACAAAAATATCTTCAATAGAAACAAAAAAATTACTAATTAAATGAAAAGAGAATTAAGTTTAACATTTTCGCTCTTATTGAACAATTTATAGTCAATCTTTTGCCCTTTTCTTATGTTCTACTCTTGAGATACTATAAAGTTTCTAATGCTATTATTAAATAACTAAGTGAAAAAATCTAATTTCCTAATACCTAATAAACTAAATGAACTCATCATGATATATGTTGCTATTTCTTTAAAAGAGCCATATTTACTCAAATATCAAGTATCTAAATTAAAAAATCCATTATAGCTCTTACTTATAACTAAGCAAGATCAATAATATTTGATCGTAGTTTCTAATTAATAACCTAGATAATTTGCAAACATACGGGTCACTCATGTAGTACCTAAAGTGTTGATCTCACAAGGAGGGATAATCTAATCCTAATATCTAAGGCCAAAATAATTTGCAGTAATTTAAAATGTAACAAAGTTAAATCGAGAATTTAATTTAATCATGGAACTCAATTCCAAGAATCAATTACAAAAATATTAACAAAGTAGCAGTTCCAACACACACTCAAGAATCAACCTAAAGGAACTATCAATTAAAAGGAAGGGGAATTTTTACTTATCTATGACGCTAACCTAATTGACTATGAATTATTGGATTATTAGTCCTAGACAATCCTAGGGTTGATTACTCTCTCTCGAGTTATAACTATTAACCCTAAATTATAAATCCTAATCATATTATGGAAAATTGCAATCTCTCAATTAACAATCTATCTAAAACCCTAATTAGATCTGAAGTTGTCCAATAAACTATTGGGAACCTATATAAGATCTCTCTTCACATAGTTACCGATTTGATTAATTTCTCATTCTTATTAAATCACCTAACTCTCATTTAGCCCAATTTAATTATTTTTAGTTCAATTCACCCTCTCAGTTTATTACTGAATTATGCAATCATATAAATCAATCACAACAAATCTAATAAACATAAAACAATCAAATTTTATTAAATCAAGATTTTAAAAAACCCAAAGGTGAGTATAGAATATCTCAACATTTATAATCATATCATAAGACTTCTATTCCCAATTCTATACAATAATAAAAATAGAAATAATAGGAAAAACGATTTTAAATGAAGACGGGAGGCAACGATTTCGGTATACACCAAATCTGGGAAGTATGTCGATGTCGGCTTCTTCTCCACTTCTCTCTTCCTTCTTCTCTTTCTGAATCTCTCAACAATTCTCTCTAGATTTCTCTCCAAAGTGGCTAATGCAAAAGCCTCACTCTTTCTATTCTTCTTGTTCTATTTATGTTCTTTTGCGTTTAGGGTTGAACTAGGGTTTTTTCAAGGTTTGAAAGGTCCAAGAAAATCCCTTGAAACATAAATTTTAGAAGTTGCTACACATCTACCCGATGCAGGCCACGATCATGGCCTACTTCTAAGCCTTCTGTCACGATCGTGGGCTAACTCTGGTGCTTCTATTATGATCGTGGTAAGTCGTTGTTTTAGCCCGAATGTCTCCAAACCTTCTCCATTCTTCAAAGTTGACCTTGAAACACTAACAAACAAATCAAGGTGCCTTAAAAATATAATATTTAAGCTCAAAGACTTGTACTAACCTATAAAACACTTTAAAAAACAAAGAATTAATAAACTAACACAATTCTAACCTAAATATATAATAAAGGTTGAATTAATAGCTAAACATATATGAAACTACACCCTAAAACATGATGCAATTTACACTTATCACTTCCCTACACTTAAACGTCTGCTTGTCCTTAAGCAAACACAAACAATCAAACAAATCAAGATAACATAGAGCATGCATATACAATAATGAGACAATGGCTTCAACTTAGCGAAACAATTTTAACTATAAACATAATCTTTCAAGTTGTTCAAACTTATTAATAAGCAAAATCCGTGTCTAAACACCTTGGACTAAATATACAAACTAATCAAAATTTTAATGTTGAGTCTATTCACCCCACACACACATTGATAATTATTTAGCCGAAACAAAAGTGTAGTTATTCTTAAGTAGGTTTTCATGAAAAATCAAGATACTAACAAGTGTGGTTGGTTTTTATTTGAAAAAATTAATTTTGTTGATTTTTTCTTTAAGGACATGATCCTAGTATTTTTACACAGAGGCAATCATTTGTGATGAATGTTGATCCGGTTATTCAACTAAGTCATGTTGATATTAAGCTTCTCGGTTGAAATGTCATTATAGCTTTTTTATGCGAAGGTACACATTTATGATGCGTGTTGATCCAGTTACTCAGCTACATCACATTCTCAACTGGCTACTAACTCTATTCATAACCCAAAGGCTAGCAGGATAGTTATTTTAGTTAAAATTTATACAACTTTTTTTAACACAAAATTTTGCCTACCTTATTGCTTTTGTTGGGCACCCATTTCTGGAACCCAACTCTTGTGAAATCATGCAGTGTGAGCGTAAACCCATAGGGTTATTTCCATGAACCCTTATTAGGCATCATCCCACAAGGGTGACATGCCCCATGACCATCAAACATAAAAAACAAACTTATTACTCCAACTCAACCATATAACGAGGAAGTCAAAATGAACATATATAATCGAACTACTTCAATCTATCATTTCATTTCTAAAGCAACAGAGTTTTAAAAACTTTATTTATATATCAAAAGCCACACCATTGGCCTATTACAAAATACAAATAAAAAATTTGCAGAAGTTCCCTTAGGCTCTTGATCACTTGATCTCTTAACTATCACCTGAAGAGGGAACAGAAAGGGGGTGAGCTTGACAGCCCGTGAGTAACAGTTTATAACAGAAAAATAAGCAAAAACTATTGAAAATATTCACTTGTCATAGAAAATTTTCATATGGTTTTTAAAACACATGTTTCTTAGACTTTCAGCCAAAATCCACACGTTGCAAAAACATGAATGCATCAAACTTGTTAACATAACATGAGCGCATAAACACCTCATAATGGTTTGGGTTATACAAACTATGTATGCATCACTCTTGTCATGAGCACACAAGCATATCAAATGGTTTGGGTAAGTCCAAAAATATGACGCACTACACATTTCCAATATAATGGTCCTGTGTAGTCATGAATTCTTGAGGAAGTCCTTGAGGGAACTCCATGCCATTAGCAGGCAGGCGGAAGAAGCCTATATTTGGGTCAACGTACACGTGATAGCTCTTGAGGGACTACCATAAACCCATATAACACATAGATTTCAAAATCTTGTAAGCTTGATGCCCAAAATGACACATTCTCTTGAAAACTTGCTTTTCACATTCTTGTTATACCTTTAAAACCATTTCCAAAAGTATGGTTTTATAATCATACGTCATTTCAAAGAATCATTTTAAAAACAACTTTTCATAAATCATCACACAATTCATATAACAAACATATAGCAATAAATGCAACACTTATGATGTAATTGGAAACATTAAGCTTCTTTGATTTAAAGAAAACATTACTGGCTTATTTACTCTATTATAAACATGTACCCACCTTGACTTCCTTGATTATGGACTTGCTCAAAAAGTCTCTTCTTTTGTTCCTCTTGCCTCTTTTGATCCCTTTACACAATAACAAAAATCGCACTCAATAGGGTTTTCAATTGAAAATTCCTCAAAGCACAATGACTAAATTTGATTTTAGAATACTTAAACCCAAGCCTTTTCTAAACTCCATGAACTAAAATCCTTCCAAAAATTCAAAAGATTTAAAATGATCTTAACTTAATTCTTCACCAAATGAAGGGATCTTTAGCTCAAAAGGAAGCTCTTCTCTTCCTCTTCCTTTTTCCTTTCTTGAACAACTCCAAAATCTCTTTTGAAGACCA
>JANIJH010004509.1:0-12828 GCA_024520975.1 Erythroxylum areolatum | reverse complement strand
CGTGAAACATGTTTTCTGTGGGAAAGGTGTGAAACACACTTTTTTAAAGCTTTTAAGATGTAACTCCTCGTTTGCCCGATTATGACATGTTATTAGATGCCCATTCAAATTAAGAAGGTAAATGCAAAACAAATAAAGATAGAAGTAATTCCTAGCTTTCATTATTAATCAATTAACCAATTTCACTGGTGCCTAATAAATAGTTTTAAGTGGTTTATTTATTAATTCTTTGTTTTGAGTTTAATTTTTAATAAATCATCTTATTTTCTTTACGTTAAACAAAATTTCCAACAATTGTATATCTTTTATGCTAAAAGATATAATGTATATACTTGCAATATTAAAACTTTTTCTATATAAAACTATTAACAAGTTTTTAGTGTCATTACCGGAGATTATTATAGCATCTACATAGTTTAAGTTACTTTGATTTAAGGACTTTAATACTTTTCTTGTATGATTACAGGTCTATAAACAGAAAAATCAAAAGGAGCTATTAAGCAACTTTCAGGACTTTTTTTCTAATCCAGGGAAAGGCAATATAGTATTGATGTGAGTTAATTTAACACATATAATCTTTAGTAGCAGAACCATTCTAATTATTCTTGGACTAACAATGTCGGAAATAACATAAGAGCACATAGTCCACCAAGTTTCCAATAGGATAGTCTTGAATCATTAAAGTTAAAGATGGACAAGTTAAGGATGTGCTAAACTCCAAGTTCAAAAGATGAAAGTCAAAAGAGGATGGAAGCCAAATTTGGCCAAATAATGAAGAACCACTCCTCTTCTCATCATAACTTTGAGGTTCAAGTTAGGCAAGTCGCCAATGCATTGTTGACAAGGAATGTGGGGAATCTCTAAAGTAACAAGGAATTCTATCCAATATCCATGTTGTGTTGTGGTAGTTGTAGGGGTAAACATTACAATCATAAATGTCAGGCACTAAATTATACGTGGGAGCTTCTATATTGCATGTGAAACTGACCTAAGAAAAAACTATATAAGCATATATATAATTTAGAGTGAAGCATCTCTTACGCTGATATATAGAACAATTGTGCTTTAGCTGAATCTTCATGAATAGCAATAAGAAAAATACACAATAGAGAAAATAAAAGTCAAAGAAGAGGAGGAAGCCTCTTTTTAAGAAGAGAAAGTAGAAGAGTGATAAAGGATTTTAAGGAAGAAAAAGAGGAGCTATATATAGAAACTATTGATGAATTATTAGTAGTCACCTTAAGTACGAATGATTTAGGGAGTTTGATTATTCGTTATCTTATTAACAATTTTTTTATAAGTCGATTGGACTTGCTAATTTGATACATTATGTCCTTATTATTATCTTACAACATATTGCTTAGTCTCTAACTAATAAACCGCTATGTAGAGAATTAAGTGGAAACAAGCCATTAATTATACACCCAAGTTAATTGCAAATGTGTAAGGTACATTGAGATGAAGATGTTAAACAAGTGCTACTTGGGATGCAACCTAAAAATTAGGATGTGTTTCATTTTTATTTTATTTTGTTTCCATTTTATAGGTTAGTATAGGACTAAATTAAGTTTTAATATTTTAAGTTTAGATTAAAAAATTATGCTAAATTGATTTTGCATATTTATCGTGCTTATGGTATGCATGTTAAAGTTTTGTAACTTTAAGTGACCAATTTTTATGTTTTCTCAACTATTTTCTATTGTATACACGGTCATAAAGACCTATACAATCTGGAGACATGATTGTGTACATTATAAATCCTTTAAAAAAATTTCACACATGTTGACAAAGAGGTACATGCTCATTAGACACACCTATACAGACTTACACGGTTAGATATACCACTATGTAGATGATCGTGTAAGTTTGTGAAAACTTACATGCTCGTGTCTTTTGAATTTTTATAGGTTTGTGACTTACACGATTAGATACACAACCTTGTAACTAACTCTGTAAGTCTACAAAAGACATTTGAAAAAAAATCCTTTTCTCTTCACTTTCTCTCATTTTGTTCTCGTTCTCTACCACCCACTTTCACATTCTCTCAACTTCCCATCTAATTTAGTGTTTTTCTACACAAATTTTGACACCCAAGAAAGTTTTTTCATTGATTTTACTTATTTTATGCCTGAATTTTTAGGTATTTTCTACAATTTTTATGGATTTTCACCCAAAATTAGATTAGTCAAGGTAATAACCACATAGGCTTTGGTCACATTATCCTAATGATTCAACACCATTAATAACCACAAATGAATTAGAAACACAACGATTACGTATTTTATTCAAGATTCTAACAATGGATTTGCATAAAAATAATCTAATAGAGCATTAAGATCATTCTTACATAATACCCAGTTCAATAAGTGCATGATAACATAACCAATCCCTAAGAGAGAAAGAACATAATACATAAGGGATAAGTTCCCAAAATGTGTCTTTGGTTTTGATTTAACCTTGAAACTAGAATGGGGAAGCCTAAACTTCCATGGTTCTCAAAAGAGTACGTGCTCTGCCCCTCATTTTCTCCCAAATCGGATCCATCCTTCATTTGCTGTCAAAATGTTCTATTTATATGAAAAGTTAGGTTTTTGGGCATATACATAGTTTGATACATGATCGTGTATCAAACCATATAAGTCATAAAAATGTGAAATTTGTGAAGATACACCGTTGGATACACTTCTGTGTATCTAATCATGTAAGTCCAAATATAGTCGTGAATCTCCCAGGTTTTGCTGACTTGTTCTTCTTCTTGTGATTTCTTGTTTAATGCTCACCCTAATCCATATCCTTCTTGTTCCATAAGGGGAATTGAGTTTGAAACTCAAAATGTTGGCTAAATGAATGTGCTTTTAACTCATTTGAGCCCTTTTGCTTCCAAGTCGTACCTAAAACCAAATATGAACTAAAATGAGTATCTAATATTAAGTTTTCGTAGTACGTCATTTACAAAATATAGAATAATCTATCAGGTTATTTAGGTTTATGAACCAATTAGGGCCTATTGGGAGGTTCTTAAGGTGGTATAATTTGAACACCAAACTTGATATATGGGTTAAAGTAGAAAACTCCCAAAGGAAACCTATGATTAGAAAAGGAAATTTATGTTTCTATCCAAAGAAAGATGGTAAGAATAGGTTCTAGACCTACTTAGAGATACCTCAATCTCAAGTTTAATTAGTAATATAAGAATAATTTCTTATTGTCTGATTAAGTTAGACCTTATTTAAGCATGGTAAGTTGAGACTTTATTGAAGATTTATTATTAGAGGTTGAAATTTTAAATAAACATATTTGTAGGTTCTATTAACCTTATAAATGTTATAAACCTACTAAATTCTTCCATTAGGAAGTTTGATAGACCTAAATGAAATCAAAGATCAAGACAATCCAAAGCTTTTAAGGGTGTTAAGAGGTGGGAGAATATTATAGTCTGTCTTACTTTTTAACTTATTATATTCATAAATATTATCTAAGATATCCTAGACATGGAGTTTACTTTCTTTATATCTCTACTCGTAAGCATGACAAAGGAAAAGGTTTATTATTAGATGAACATACACCTTTAATCAAATCTATCTTTATAATGAGTATATTTAATGATTAGATGATCTCTACAAGTCTATTATCGTATGCTATCATTCATTTATATGCACCTATGACATTTTAAATCCAACGTTTAAATGGATTTTGATAGATTTTAGGTCATATCTTGAGTTTTATTTTTCTATGAGATAGTGAATTTGATGTTTTGCAAGACTGATATTGAGAATATTTTGAGTGAATTTCTTTAAAAAAATTTAGTCTAGCAATATCAGACTTCATGATTCTTTCATTTTATAATAAGTCTAGCATTTTACAACTTCATGAATTATATTTTAAGACTTTATGATTTTTTTGTTTTGCATATTTTGCAAGTTTAATAGTTTGAGAATTTTAGAGTCTATTATTTGGAATTTCACATGTCTAATGTTCTAATAGTTTATGAGTCAATTATTTGGATTTTTACAAGTCTGTTGTTTGGTATTTTGCAAGTATGACATTTCAAGACTTTATATTTTTGCAATTCTGACATTTTGAGACTTTATGAGTTTATCATTTATAACTTTACAAGTCCAACATTTTGAGACTTTATAAGTCTATCAATTATCGTTTTGAAATTCTAATGTTTAAAAAGTCTATAAAATTGTTATTTGGAGTTTTGAAATTTAACATTTTTACAGTCTATGAGTTTATCTTTTTACACTTACAAGTTTCATGTTTTGAGACTTTATAAATCCATCATTTTTCATACTACAAGAAAATAAGCCCTTTTGCCCTAAAACGTCGTAGAAGAGCATTTGTGATGTTTTAAAAAACGTTGTAGATTGTGGTATAGACAAAAGGTATCCGCGAACGTCACGGAAAACACTAACATTTTGTAACGTTTATAAAAACGTCACTGAAAGTTTGGACAATTCGCGACGTTTTTAAAAAACGTTGTGAATTGTCTAACAAAAACATCGCAAAATGTGAAGGAATCTACGACATTTCTAAAAAAAACATCATGAAACGCGACATTTTTATTATTATTATTTATTTTTTCCATTTTTCAAAAATCATATTAATTTAATATTTTTAATTTTAATAATTATTTTTGAAATACAATTTTTTAAATCTTATTTGTTTAATAACTATTCAATATTATTTATGAATTTTATTTATTTAATAATTCTTCAATTTTTTTAGTATATCATTAATTTTAATAATTATTCATATATCGCAAGGATTTCATACCTGCAGACAATATATTATTTAATTACAATTTGTAAACATATCATAACAATGTCGGAACTTATAATAATAAATAAAAAATGTAACTTGGGGCTTAAATACAATTTCTTCCATAACCTATATGGAAGTAAGCTTCTAGCGTCCTGTAAACAACTTCAAGTTATCTGTAGTTATATGCACAATTCTATCTTAAATGTTTGTTTAGAGTTCTGAATTTACTCCGGGCGGAGGTTTTTTTTTAAGGCTTATCCGGTGACCGCTTCAGTTCTGGGATAGATTAACCAATGCATAGGAAGACAGATCTTTGATGTTCTTGATGCCAGCATCACTCAACCCTCCACCACATATTTCCAAGGACTACAAATTCATAAAATCTACATCAAAAGCAAACAACTGAATAGCCAAATGAAACTTGCATGAAAATGGAAGAAATCATTCCAAGATGAATGACTTGCATTTAGTTCATATTCATGTTAAAGCATACTACCTAATTGATATTCCTAAATATTTTCAAAAGAATTATTCAACAAATGAACCAATAGTATTAAGATGTCAAAGAGTAAAGCACATTGATTTAGAAGAATGTCACGTTGACTGAGGCAGGGCAGAGCTCTGCCTCAGTCAGTTCATGTAATATATAAACACACTACAAATAATGTATTTGACTCTATTGAAAAATTTCTGTAATCTAATCAAAGTGAAAAAGGAACGTGGTTACTCTCATAGTTCATTACAACAAACCAATTATAACATTTGCAACATAAAAGAGAGAAGCTTCCCTACTACAATAAAAAGGAAGAAAACAGAAGTTGCTTATCATAATAAGAAAGGAAAAGAATTATTGTAGACTATCTAAATATGAAAAGTAAACTTAAGATATTATTTTATTATGGGAAGCTGGGTAACTAATCAAAGAAAAAAGAAACTTCCTACAAGACACTTCCCTAAAAATAAATATTTCACAGAAAACAACTTCTTTTAATTTTTAAAATTTTTATTGGGACACACTTAACTTTATATTGGATATGTGCTATTGGATATGCTGTAGAGGTTCACTTTTAATTGGTCAACCAAAAGGACCCATTTCATTTTTAAGATCAAAATAGCATTTTTTTTGGGTCTCTCACGTAATTGAACAGAATGTCAACTGCAAGATGTGCAATAATCAATTTTTCATTATGAATAGAACTTACTGTTAGAGCCAATGATCGGCAATAAGAGCCACCTCCACAGGCAGCCAGAGCCGTGCACTGAATGTATGCATGGTCAATGGGGACACCTTCAACAATAGCCACCAATACTTGGTTCTCTTGGTCATGTTCTCTTCTTGGTATTTCTAGGCTATCGCTTTAAGCACCATGCATAATTTAGGATTTAGGAAGTACAACAACAATTCACAATAACATTAGAAAATAGTCCATTGTTTAGGAAGCAATAAATGCCATGATATGTTTATTTTGTTTGGGAACTTGAAATTGAAAAACATGCACATCAACAAAGCAATTGATGGGCAATCCGTGCCTTCTATACTTTGACTACTTATCCATAGTTGTACTATTGAAATTATGTGTGGGGGTTTACCTACCTTGTTGTCATTGCCTCAACCAGCTTAGACTTCTTTTAAGGCACCCTGTATCTAGGCTCATAATTCTGTTACAATACTAAATGATACATTATAATAAAACCTAGTCTCACTAATTGCCTGAAACTTAAAAATTGAATGAAAACAAACAAATTGGCTACTGTAGAAACCGAGCAATCTCCTAACTAAAATTTGATTTTTTTCCTTTACAGTTCTCTTTAAAGCAAAGTTGAGAAGCTCGGGGTTTGAAGAAATAAATCATTGTTTAGCTTCAATATCAATCTTGCAATTCAACTACTGTATTTCTCTGAAAGAAAATAGAAATGTATCAATATCAGAACGAGGAGATAGGTAGAGAAGGAGTGATGTAGATTCTAAAGCTTGCAGAGTTGAATGGTTCAAGTTAGAAACGAATCTAAATCCAACTCTTAGCTCACAAGTGGACAAATGTTAATGCATGTAAACCAGTTCAACACCATCACAAGGATCCAAAACCAATGAAAACAGCTAAAACGCAATGACAACACAATCGACCCAAAAGCTAGAAAATTACAAAAACCCAGAAAAAGAAAAAGGATTAGTTTATCTTCCAATCAGAAAATTTTCAAACTTGGAGACATATTTCACAAGTTGTATTCCCCTTATCGATACACCATCTCTGTATGCAATCTATGTGTGCAAACTATAACAAGGCAATAATTTCCGTGGAAGTTTAGTAAAGGATGCTACAAATGAGGATGAAGATCAAACGAAACAATACACAAAATCAGAACTTGAATTATACCTTAACTGCTCCAGAACAGGCACATGAAGTTTCAAGATAACTTTCAAGTTCTGCTTCATGACAAATTCTACAGTGAGATATTGGACAAACCGATTGTAAACCATCAATAGTCAATGTAACGTCTCCCATTTCTTCAATATTTGATCTAATATTATCAAAAGCTTTCTTCTTCTTCTTCTTCTTTCAATTTGCTTGCCAACTCTTCTCTGTTCTTTGAAAATTCTTTATAATTTGCATGCACTGGACCAGTCTTTCTCTTTAACTTAATTTTTAAAAATAAATATTTCACAGAAAACCAATAGCACATATCCAAGTACAATTTGAATCTAATATACGAATATTCATTAAACCAACAAAAATATGTGAAAATGGAAAAAATATTTGAATCCAGGAAAAATATAAAATGCCTTTTAATCCTAACAGAAGCTTCATTTAAGAAAACCTTGACATGAAGCTCTTAAGGAAATATTGAACCGATATATCCCATCAAAAGCTTTAAATAGAAAACAAGCATACACCAATGTACATTTGGATCGTGCATTTTATCAAACACGCAGATGCCATTAAAAGCAAAACATTGACAGGACAATTAAACATCGAAAACAACTGGACAAGGGCGATGAATGTTAACTAATTGAAATCTCAAAGAATCTGAGAGAATGTGACATATATATAAAGACCTTTCTTCCAGCGATTTTGCAAGAACGGCGGCCCATACAGACAGTAGGAAACGTCCATATCCTTCTTAGATTCATCTGATAATCACTCCGATTCTCTTTACACGGTGATAATAGAGAAAATGACGACAAAGAACTACTAGCAAGCAATTCAACCCCTGAATCACGACAAAAGAAACAACCGTAGTGATAAAAACCTCCCGGAAACTAAAACTAACGCAGAACGTTCTTTGACCGACATACTTTGCACGGGAAACCGAAAGGCTGGGAACTTTAAGTAGACACGATTAGAGAACCCGTAAAGCACTGCACGTAATGAACTCATCGAAGAAGTTAGCTTTGGAATGGCAGGCATGAATTAGATACAATTCGCAGGAGTTTTTGCCGCTAAAAGTGTTTCCGGACTGTTGTAAGAAACAGGCATATATGCTGTTCTCTGGAACTTCACAAACATAAAACTCCGTCACTGGGCCCACTAGACCTCTTAAATGCTATAAATTTTGCAATGGAAGGTTCATAATATCCCGCTCGTAAAATAATTATAAAATTTTCATATAAGTATTCTGAAATTAAATTTAGTTCAATTTTATTTTTAAAAAAAATTTAAGGTATTGAATTCCAAAGCTAATGCTTAATCTTACAGCAGTAAACTGGATCATACAAAGCAAGAGGTCATATAAGTGAGTGGTAATACACTGGGATTATATGTTTAGCATACCGTATCTCTTCTAGTTGTTCCAACTATCGAGGACCTATTATACCTTTGTTCAACTTCAGTTGTAAGTAGTTTTGTCTTTAAGCATAGGCTGAAATATTCCTTCATCTTGCTTATTATGATTGATCTATGCTGACTTGTTGCAATTTAAATTTCGTCCTTTTCCTCTCTTGCCAGGTTATGTAGATTACAATATAGAAAGGTAGCTTAAGGAGTTTATAGTTTCCTTTTGGTAGCTTACGCATAATTAGAAGATCAATCAACTCATCCCATTGGTCACTCATGTCACTGGTATTGCAGGCATTCTTGATTCTGTCTATAATGGTCTGGTATAGAAGCATAAAAGGAACAAATGGTTCCTATATTCCGATTGTGAATAGCATAAAGAGTATCTATAATTAGTAGAAGCTGAATTTATTCATGGTTGTATCCATTTTGACAATATGTTCCGACAAGCTAGCCATGTAGTAACATCATATCTAGGACTGTTTCCAAGAAACCAAGGTATCCCATGCCATTGTTTCTCAGGCCTTTGAGTCTTATGCAACTTCCATGGCAGATTTGTTAGAAAACTTCCTTAAAGAAATTGCTCTATTCTCTCTATTTTTCTCCGGTCTGTAATTAGGAGAGCACCTGCTAGCCATTCAAGTCCTCTCAAGTAGATGCTCCAATTTTGATCAAGTATAAGATCACTCACCTTGGCTTAGGGCTTTAGCATATATTTTAAGTTGGATAGGTTAGGATGCATCTACAGAGGACCCAGATTATAAAAACCAAATGCTGGTGTTTTTCTCATCTCCAATAATTCACTTGAATGCTTCAATAACTTTCCCTCTCATCTTTAGTAAATTGATATAGGCCCATGATGAGTTCTTTTTATTGCATTTCACTTCCCAAAAGCTTTGGCCTTTTAGGTGTCAATGTGGATCCATTGGACCCACAAGTTTTCTTTATCAGTCAACAAATTTCAATTCTTTTAGTGAGCAGAGTTATTGATGACGCCTAGCTTAAGACCACCTTACTTGTTGGAACAACATATATCTTCCTATGATATATTTACACCTAAGTTTTTATATGGATCACCATTCCATAGAAAGTTTCTTAGAAGCTTCTCTATGTCTTGGCCATCTTTTTTAAGTGTGAGATCTAATAATTATACATATTACAAAGCACTACTTTGACTAGTTGGATCCTACTAGCATAACTTAGCTCCTTATTATACCAAGCTCTTAACTTCCTTTCAATTTATTCAAATAGGGGCCTGCAATCTTTGTAGGATGGCCTAGAAGTTCTAATAGACACTCTTAAATAGGCGAATGGGGCTTGACCTATTTTCATTTAAGAGATGCTAGCTAATTCATACTTTAGTGGTTTAGCATCCTTGGAGAGCATCAAAATGCATCGTAACAAAAAAAAGAATCAAAGATGGGAAAGGAGTGTAAAAATTCCTAGTGTCACAATCATGACCCAATTTTGAAGTCTCTGTTATGATCGTGACGTCCTTAGTCAAGATTGTGACCCTGTTTTGAATCTTCTATCACTATTGTGACATCTTAGGTCATAATAAACCATAATGGACCAGTACAATGACTTCTGTGTCACATTTTATTAGACCCAACTAATAAGGTTAGACAACTTTGAAGTAAAGAATGCATATAATAATATAATTCATAGCCCTAAACACTTGCTACTACACAAATTCATGTGTCAAATTGTGTTTGACAAACATGAAAGCAACAAGTATTTGTTGAAGGAGCTATTTATTTTGTGGTGCATGGATAACAATGTCCAAGTTTGTATATCCATTTACATTTTTAATGCTCTCATTGCTTCTCTGAAAAAGAGAAGAAAAAATCTTGGCATGTGGTAGTTGGTTACCATTATTATGGATTATTATAGTGTTAACTGTGATGGATTAACTATGTATCTTCCTAAGTTTCTTAACACTCGTCATTTGACAAAAGTTGAGGTCTTGAAGTCCTCCAATATGGAAATTCAAGATGATAATGAAAAATCACATGTCAAGAACAAGACAGGATAGGCTAATTTTAGCTCATCACCACTATAACAATAAGAGGAGGAGTCAACCAGTGAAGAATCTAGAATCTAGAGAAGAAGAAGAAGTGAGATGGGAGAAGGTACTTAATGCAATTTCAAACACTAACAAAGCAATTGTAGATAACGCCTAAATGTTGAAGGAGATAGCAAAGGAACAAAGACGATAACGTCAAGATATCCAAAGCATTTACAAATACTTTGTTCCTCAAGACATGGAAATCCCACCTCCAACATGTTGTATCTAATTTCTATTGATTTTATTTGCCTATAATTTCTATTGATTTTGTTTGCCTTCATATCTTAATTTTGGTCACAAATTATTTTGTTTTGATCCAAATGTGAGATGAATTGAGTAAAATTGGTGTGTAAATTACATGATTGTTAATTAGATTATCTTGTGAATGTTGTACGAAAATTAGAAGAATTATGCATGAAAGAATGAAATGGCAACCAATGCATGGAATTAATTTAATTAAGCTTGTAAATGATGTCACACCCATGACTATACTAGTCACGGGTGTGATAATGGGAGTTACGGGTCATGGGTGTGACAATGGGAGTCCCACCCGTGACTCCCATGTCGCAACATTTTCTTTAATGGATCCAAGTTATTACGTGGCAACTATAGGTTTGAGGGCTCGAAAAAATAATCATAAAAGAAGACTGCAAATAGACAGAAGAGGATGTGACGACACACAGAGACACATTAGGACTCATTCAAGACTCATTTTGGAGACATTTAGGGACACAAAACGGGGGGAGAGAGAGAAGGTAGTGAAGAGAAAAGAGAACAAAGAGTAGTCGAGTGAGGTGAGAAGAAGAACAATAGAGAGGTGAAGGCAAAGTTAGCATTCAATTGTTTGAGTGATCATCAACCAAAAACAGAAGGCAAGAGCTAATGCAGGAGGCTTGAGAATGGCCAGAAATCACTATAACTCCCTCATCCGATACTTGTTTGCTCATTATGTTCTTATATGTTACAGTATTTCTTTGTTATTCTACTAGATTTACTCCTCTATTAGTTGATAGACTCGTACTCTATTAACTTTGGGTAGTTCATTTTAGTTATTCACTTGATTTATTGCTTTAATATTTCTCTTATACTAATAAAGATGGGATTGAAGTATATGAAGATGATCAATCTTGTTTATTCCATGATGGGCTGATTTCTTTTTCTTAAGAATTAATGTAGCTATTTTAGTCAAATTTGCATGATTGAGTTACCATGTTGTTGTCTTATGTTTGCTATAGTTTCTAAATTGAATGGATGTAAAAGCATGACGAATTTTACATCACATCTTGGTTACATTAAAGCTCTCTAAATTCTATTAATTTATGTCACTAACAATCATTCTTACGCATACACTAACATCCCCAAGTTTTTCCAAATTCAAAAGAAAACTCTTTCATAGCAAATTCAAAACACCTTCATAACAATCCATTAATTATACCTCAATTCCTCATCAATTTCTAACTCAAAATCATTCATTTAACAGCTCATAAACTATTTTTTTCGTACATGCTAAACAGAACAGAAACTACCATTCATGCATCATTTTTCCAGCATACATTTAACACCAATACATCAATCAATCAATCCCCAATTTAGTCGTCATCAAGTTCTATTATTTTATATCACAAGAGATCAGTATTTTACCTTCTTGATCAGCTCAAATACCTCCTTAATTATCAATCTAACCTAGCCTTCTGTGCATGCAAACACAATTCCAAGAACAAGATGGGAGTAGAATGATTTCAGTAAGGGCCAAGAGATGATAACAGATTATAGCTATATTTGTGCAAGATCTTGGAGTGACGATGAACATAATTAAAGCAAAATTTCAAAGTTGTAAGGGTTATGTGTGTGTTTTGGTAGTGAGAGGGAGGAGAAGAAGAAAGCATGCAGAAGAAACAACTAGAAAGAAAGATGACTCTGCATTTGCTTAAGTCATTTGGTACAAGGTGTCTTTTTTTTAGAAGGACACCTGTCATATAAATGGAGTAAGCTGCATGTCTTCTTATGTGGCCGCAAATGTCACCAGTATCTTAGACCATTTGTCACTCAATCACTACTACTATTTATTACTTAATTTTCTATGCCAAAAGTCACTCATTTTATAGGCTTAGTCATCCTAATTTTTCATGTGTCAACTTGTCTTTGTTAGTAGTGTGCCCTAGACCAATGGACATATGTGATTCATGTATTAACATTATGACTTGTTAATAATATATTATG
>JANIJH010004384.1:0-12839 GCA_024520975.1 Erythroxylum areolatum | reverse complement strand
AATAATCCAATTTGATTCAGTATTCAAAGAGTTATGCACAAAATACCACAGACTGTACACATTTGAACTTTTAGCTATTACATGATCATACCCTCTATTTTCACAACTCATATCTTTAAGATAAGATATCCAAAAGTTACAAAATTTATACCAAATTAAAGCTAAGAGAATAAGCTACAACTTTGGTGAAGACACCTTAGTCTAATTCAGCCTATATCAATACAATTTATTCAAACTCTACAGGATATGATTTCTGTCCCTGACAGTGATTCAGCTTAAGCTACAACTCACTTACATGCCAATTTTGAAAATATTAAAGGTAGAATTAAAATTCGACTTCTTCCAGAAAGTTGTAGAAATATGTATCAAGTTTAATCTGCATTAAGAATCAACTAATTGTAAGATCCACAGTGAAAGTTATAACCGAAATACCAAAGCAAGTTCAGTGAAAACACTTCATTTCTTCCAGCTTTTCCACAAAACAGACTTTCGGGTCAATGTTACACGGTCTTTTTGACAATGAAAATGAAGGATTCAGGCCAAACATTCTCCTAAACATTTGTTCCTTTATGTATTAAGTTTTTATTGACACCAATTTTATGCAATTTGGTTTGGTTCTTTGAAAATTATCCCTAGATTACTACAGACTGTTCACAAACAGTGACAGATTCCAGATACTCAACTTCAAGCCAACTTTTGACACACTTAGTGACAGAAATCAAATTTTACGCCTTCATGAAAGTTGTAGATATAAGTTTATAGTTTAATAAGAATTTAACTTAATCTAATTTGGATACCTACAGAGAAAGATATGACTAAAATACGGAAACCTGTCCAGTAGAACTACCAGTTTCCATCATCAATCATAGCATCACAAGACCTATTTATAATGAAATAACTTACAAAGATGATGATCCAAGCTTCAGCAAAGGTCCAGAAGTTGAGAGGGGGAGTAGGAGAATGAAAATTTGTTTGAATGAAGCCAAAGTGAGGGATTAGGCTGCTGAAATGAGCTGAAGTGCTTCAGCTATTGCTTTGCTAGGTGTCCTTAAGTTATCAAGCCACATGTCTTCATGCATGTAATGCATCAAGCCACATGTCTTAATGCATGCAATGCATCAAGCCACATGTCTTAATGCATGTAATGCTATTTTCCTAATTAAAATGCTGCCACTAGTCACCTATAAAACCAGTCCACATGTCAATCATCCAATGGTGCCAAGTGTCACTCATTCATTGATCCATTTGTCACTCCATAATTTGTCTCTTAATTTTTTTATTTTTCTTAATCTAAATTACCTCAAATTTTCAATAGTTTTCTAAAACATCCTAAATGTCTCCAAAAATGTAGAATTAATAATAATACACACCAATTTAATAATTCAAGACTCCATAATTCACCAAAATTTCGAAATACCCGAAATACTACCAAAATTGCCAAATCACATTTTATTCGCGTTAACAACTCAATCATACCTAAAATGTCATGAATGCATGCACAAATATTGGTATGAGTCCAAAAATGTATATGCTCAAATAAGCAAAAACTCAATTATGCTAAGCATACAATGCATTGAAATTCCTTAATTTTCCTAACCCCTAACTTGGGGTGTTACAAGAACTATGGTGCAATCCTCGTCGATCTCAAACTGAAACACCAACCAGCCCTGGTTATGGGGTAACATCTTGCACGACACCTTCCATTTGGCTACTAAACCCTCAATAGCTTTCAACCATGGGAACTTACCAATAAGGCAGCCAACCAGACAAAACGCCCAAGTTTGATTAATGTTGTTTACATCTTCAGCTTCTAAAATAATCTCATCTTCCACCTAAACATACTCCAGACACAGTCCCTTTGTCATCTCTCGATTATTTCTGATGAGGCTTAGGTATTAAGGCTTTAGTTTATCTCCTTCAGTTGCTTTAGAACCTCGACTTGGCCTTTTATGAAGTACCTTTTGTGCAGACTCACCCTCCTCTGACCTTTTGGAATCATTCTGTATTGAATCATCCTCCATCTGCGTTTCTGATGTTGATTGAGGCATTTTATCATACAGTTTCAAGTTAGACTCTTCTCCTTCTAAATCCTCAGTATCAGTTGAATCTTCACTTCCCAATTCAATGGCCTCTTCAACTGTGGATGCATCTTCATCCCCCAGCTGAAGAGACAACACACCAGTACTTAATTTTACAGAGTTTTGAAGCATACCTAGTTTACTCATAATAGCCACCTGCTCACGAGGCACTACACCAGTACTCAATTTTTCATTGGTTCGAAACATACTTGGGTTGGCCACAATAGCCACCTACTCACAAGGTTTGACTTGTTGTGCTGGTCGTCGTTCCCTGACACTAGTTGGAACCAAACCCCTTGTCCCTATCTTCAATGTCGCAATCCTATTCCTCGCACTAGTCTTTATGATTGCGGATTGTAGGGTCTAACTATGCTCTGCCTCGATTTCTTGTGTTTCACTTTCAACAAGTTCTAGATTGCCCACTAGTAGTTTTCTCAAAGTTGTTGCTTGCAACCCTACACATTCGGCTGTAATGTCCTTCCCCTTATATTTTTTCTTACCCATGTCTCACACTTAAGAACCTGGTAAGTATGAACAGCGTCCCCTGTAGTCACCCAAGTCAAGGATGACGTTACTCCACTGAATGTAGCCCTCTAGTCTTCTTCTGATTTTCTACTTCCCACAAAATTCAATAGGATGTCGTGTGTAATCGAGCGATATGGCTAGTCACACAACGAACAAGGCCTTCGTTTTGCGCCTAACCTTGTTCTTCTAATCCACCGAAAGTAAGCAGCAAGACCTCTCCCAAATCCCTAATGCACGCCAAGTTAATTAGGAATGGGTCTGTAAATGATGACGGTATATGTGGAACCCTAATCGCACACCATACACGACCTTTGACACCTAACTAATCTGCTACTTAAATTGTTAATCACTTCATGTAGTACAACCGATTGCTTAGTGCCACCAGGAATACAAGACAATGCCACTAAATCACTCAAGAATAAACAGAAGATTGTGTTCAACCGAAAAACAAGGTGAACGAAATTGGGATAAAATCGCCGAAGTGAGAGCTTCTCATACATCGCCCATTGATTCTTCAAATTTGTCCTTTGTTGATGTTATTAGCAACTACCAAAGTTACTCACTCTAATTCCACCTCAAATCCCAAGTCTTGTGAATGGTGACTCAAAGAGATAAGACCCTATAGGAGAATTCAATATTTTTGGGAGAGTTTTAAGTGTGGGACGGAGAAGCTTCTGCATGTCTTCTCTTTTTTGCAACTTATGTAGAGAGATAAAAAAGGGTTAGACATTCCCACATGTAACCACTTAGACATTGAAATATGTTTTCACTTAAAAAAAAAAAGATGACAGGTCCTTTTCTCTTATGCTTGCTTTATAAGTCCACCTTGCACTCTAATAACTCCAAGTAGCTCGAATTTGTTAATGATGTGAACAACTACCAGAGTTGCTTACTCTAATTCTACCTCAAATCTCAAGCCTTATAAATGTTGACTCAAAGAGAAAAGAAGATGAGGGAAAATTCAATATTTTTGGAAGATCTTTAAATGTGGGAGGGAGAAGCTTCTACATGTCTTGCAACTTTTGTACAGAAATAAAAAAGGGTTAGACATTCCTATAAGTAACCACTTACTTGTGAGCTTTGTCTTTCTTGTAAAACTAAGCGTACTTGTTCACTTTGGTTTTTTGGTGTAAATGTGAACATATGATACTATTTTGCTACATCTCCCACTTGTACACATTGGGAATAACATATGTTCTATTGGCAACACATGTTAGAAAAAGAACAACACATGCTTATTCATAGCAACAAATGCTTTGTTCATAGTAAATCATGCTTTATATCTCAACCTCAAATATTCATTCTCACTATAATACAGGAAGTAGAGCATGCAACTATATGAGAAAGGTATCGACGAGGATCATTACATTAAGTTACCATCAAACTAACGTAACATCACTCAAGATTTTTTTATACCCTAAATCATTTCTAATCACACTAAATTTTGCATCTCCGATCCCTTTTGTCACAGAGCAATGCAAAATTTCACAATGTATTTGTACTCACGGTTACTTTATATAAACAATTTATGCCTATCGACAACTAATGTCTTTGTAACCGCTTGGGCAATGAGTCATAAATATCTTGTGTGATATTAAAATAAATTTTCCTTAGACACTAATGTCAATCCATGAAATCTTGGCTACTTTCTTAGTCACACTCCGCTAGACTGCATTATTCCTAGCCTTTGGATAATATGCTAAAGTAGCAATATCAATTCTCAACTTCATGACATAGGTCAAAGCTCTAAAGGGTATAGAGGTGAACTAAATATCTATAAAGCTTATACAATGATGAAGAAGGGACCTATTCATCACACTTTTATTCAGTCATCTGAAGCATATGCAGTATTAAATGCATGCTATGGTGGTGCTCCCACTAAAGGTTTGTCACACTCTAAATAACATCATAAGAAACATGGTCCAGTCTGTCCATAAAGTGACTGACTTGAGCCACCGCATACTCAAATTCAACTTCATACAAGCTACATGGATACACTTTTCATGTTCGACTAAACAAGTCTCATCTTAGCACTCAATTAAGGTGACATACAAAATCCTTAATCACGCCACAGTAATTAAGGATATTGTTTATCATTTTGTACTTTGCAATACTTTGTCTCATCCCACTCACTATCATAACACTGGGGTGATGTTCTCATGTGGGAGAGCAACATCAAACCTCGTGACAATTTTTAGATATGTGCCATTTTTAATTAAACCTTGATTTACTATGCAAATTCACTCAAGATTAAAATGAAAAAAATATTTTATTAATGCGTAAGTAAATGGACAAATACATCAAATCCTTAACAAACCTAAACCTCTAATGTGCTTTTGAAAAGCATCTCTAGCAATAAGTTTAATAAAAGAATTAGCTATCATATCTCTCGTAGAGACATGCTTTAGGACCACTTTTCCTTGTGCAATGATATCACGGATAAAGTGGTAACGAGTATTTATATGCTTTGTCTTTGCATGATACTTCGGGTTTTTTACATAGGCAATTACAACTGTGTTATCAAAATAAATAACTGTGAACTCACGAAGATGTTCAGTAATGTTGAGGCTATTAAAAAATCTCCTCAACCATATTGTCTCTTGCACCACCGAGGAATATGCAACATACTCAGACTCCATCATGGACAATGACATGCACTGTTGTATCTTACTACACCAAGAAATGGCTCCTCTTCCAAGAATGAAAGTATATCCCGATGTGGACTTTCGCTTGTCTCTATCAACAGATCCATCGACATCACTATATTCAACCAATTTGAGGCTCCCACCTTGATAGCATAAAGCCATATTAGTGGTTCCTCTTAGATATCTAAGTATCCTTTTGATTGTACCTAATGTGCAAGTTCAGGATTACTTTAATATCTACCAACCATCCTAACTACAAAGTATATGTCGGGTCGAGTACACATTATAGAGTACATTAGACTACCGATAGCGCTTGCGTATGACACCTTGGCCATTTGCTATTTTTCTTCCTTTGTTTTAGGACATTGATCCATTCTTAGGCATAGGCCCTTCTCCATTGGAGTGTCAATGAGTTTGTAGTTATGCATATGGAAACACTCCAAGATCCTATTAATATAGGTTTCTTGAGACAAACTCAGAATTCTTTTAGAACGATCCCTCGAGATCTTAACCCTAAGAATATAATTTGCTTCACCTATGTTCTCCATCTCAAAAGTAGAGGAAAATCACTTTTGAGTGGCAATGATCATCTCTATATCATTCCCAACTATCAATCATTGCAAAGCCTACCGATGTAATGGCTTGATGAAATCTAAGATACCATTGCCTAGATGATTGTTTTAGGCCATAAATGGAACGTCTCAAGCAACGCACTTTGTGCTCTTGTCCCTTTGCCTAAAATCCAATAGGTTGATCCATATAGATTTCTTCATTTATTTCTCCATTAAGAAATGTCATTTTAACATCCATTTGGAACAAATCCAAATCTAAATGTGCAATAATAGCTAAGATAAGGTGAATAAACACAAATCTCACCACAGGAGAAAATTTCTCATCATAGTCGACACTCTCCTTTTGGGTGTAACCTTTCTCCACTAATCAGGCCTTATACTTATCAATTGATCCATCTACCTTGCACTTAACCTTCAAGACCCAATTGTTTCAAATAGTTTTGTGCCCAATAGGTAGGTATTAAGTCTCACATATGGTTCTTAGCCATGGATTTCATCTTATCTTCCATTGCTACAAGCCACTTACTCGAAATTGGTGGATTCATTACTTCTTTAAAAGAAGAAGGCTCATCAACATCAATAGAAATGCTCAAGAAGGACCCACCTTCTATTTCAAAGTGTTGGCCCCTAATTTTTTTCTTATTGAGTTAAGCATGATTCAAATAATTATGAGGTCTTGATAGATTAAGTTTTGGAGTTAATTATTATATCAGTGTTAGTAGCATTTTATTACATTGGTTAGTTGAATTAAAGTAGTAAGAGTGAATAAAGGGCAATTTTGGCATGTCACTTAGGTATAAAAGCCATAAAGTATAAAGGAAGGGCAAAGTTGACATTGCACATTCATTAAGGGTATAATTGGAAGAAGAAAGTGTAGTCTTGCTCTTAAGAAGGAGAGAAAAACGTGAATAATGGAAAGAAGGAAGAGAAGAACAAAAATGAAGAGAGAAAGGAGAGAGAGTTGTGTTCTTGAGAGAAAAGAAGGAAGATCAAGTTAGGGTTCATCTTTTCTTAGCTTTTAAGAAGGATTTTGAGGTTGTTTAAGAAGAGAAAAAGAAAGAAGAAGAAAAGAGATTCCATTTGAGCCAAAAATCTCTTTATTTGGTGAAGATTCAAGGTAAGTTCATTCTTAATCCTTTGGATTTTTGGAAGGGATTTAGTTCATGAAGCTTAGGAAATGCATGGGTTTAAGTATTCTAAAATCAATTTTAGTGAATATGCTTTGTGGGTTCTTAATTTGTATTCCTATTAAATGGGATTTTTGTGAATGTTAAAGGGAATCAAAAAAGGCAAGAGGAGCAAGAGGAGAGGCACCTTTGAGCAAGTTTTTAAGCAAGGAATCTAGGTGGGTTACATGTTTATAATTGAGTTAATGAGCCATGAATATTTTTTCAAATCAATAGAGTTAAATAATTTCAGTTGCTTTATAAATGTTGCATTTATTGCTCCTTAAATAATTTAAGAAATTGCTACATGTTTGGTATGTAAATCTTGTTGATGATTTATGAAATGAAGATGGAAATGGTATTTGAAATATATTATGTTTATGGAAATCATGTTTCTGAAATGCGCCTTTTGGGCAATATATTTACAAGTCATGAAATTCATGTTTGTGTGGGTTTGTGATGGTCCATTTGTTATGTCACGTACACATTGACCATATTAAAGGTTTCTCCTACCTGCCCACCAGTGGTATGAAACTCCTTCACAAACTTCCTTATATTTATGAACTATGCGAAAGCATTATGTGGGTTTGTGATAGTCAATTCTATTATTACTGGAGATTTACAAGAACTCCCTCATGTTTATGGATCTACCTAAACTATTTTGATTGCTTATGTGCTTATGATTTGTTGACAAGTTTTATGAATACATGACTTATGTTGTTTATGAATTGTTTGACAAGTTGAGAATATGAGAAATAAGTGTTTTATGGATTCAATGCAAAATTACTATGGCAATGAATATTTTCAATGGTTTTGCTTGTTTCTTTGTTATAAACTTGTTACCCATGAGCTTTTAAGCTCACCACCATTCCTCCCCATCTACAGGTTATGAGCAAGAGATTGAGTGATTGAGAGTCAAGGCATCACTCCAAATCTACATACTTTTGTATTTTCAGTTAGTTTATGGAAAAACACAAGGCTTTAACCACATTTCAAGTATTCCTCGTTCATGTATATTTTGTATTTTTGGGTTATGATACCAATGATGTATTGTGGCTTGAAATACCCATTAAATCTTTGTAAAACTCTTTTCTTTTGATGATAATGAAATATATTTGTGTTTTGCTCATGACTTTCCAAGTTTTTGCATTGCATTCTCAAGCATTTCATAGGGGTAAAATTTATGTTCTAACTTCAAGGAAAAAAACTATATTAATCTATTTTGATTTAGATGAAGTTGTCTATTTGGAAGTTGTAGTTTATCCTCTTAGCTTTCCAATTATATAGAGTATGGAATTTGTGGATATCGGAGTTGAGAGATATGCTTTTTATAAGTTAGTGATGCTGCATAGGATGTATACGAGACAGCTATAGTAAATGATGAGAATTAGTTGTAAATGATGAATCAAATGAGTAGAGATTAGAGAGTTTAATGGAATAAAATTGGTATTTGGATTATTATGAAATAATTTTCCACTAGTGGAAGTGAATTTGGGACAATTTAGAGTGAAAGTAAAGTTAGGATAGATGTAGAAACCTTTGGGAAGGCTCTTGAGTGAGTTTTGTCTCACTTATGTCCATTGGACGGACATTAAGTTCGTTAAACGGACCTTCTTAGGTCTGGAAATACCCCTAGCCTCATCCATGTCCATTTAACGAACATTAAGTCCATTAAACGGACCTTCTCTAGTCTGGAAAGACCCCTAGCCCTGTTTATGTCTGTTTTGGTGCATTGTATGTCCATTTAGCAGACATTCACTGTATGCTTTCAAAAATTCATGATTTTGACCCTCTAAATGACAAAATATCTCTTTAGGGTCTTCACAAAAGTTGTAGATCTAGAAGATCGCTTCAAAACTGTACTAGAATGACCTTAATCTGACATCTCTAGTGAAAGTTACAATATAAATTGTGGACTTACCAATGCTTTTCTATAATACATTTAGGCTTGAATGGAACTTAAAATGTTCTTAGTAGAGAAAACAAAAATGAGTGGTATGTTAGGGTGATGAATGAGCAAATAAAAATAAGAATGGATTGTAATACATTAATTGATCAAATATGGAATTTTTACGATGGAATGAGAATGAAGATGAACCGATGATGACTAATGGGATTCCACTGAAATAACCCTACAAGGTAATACACTCACATTTTATGAGATTTAGGAGTATCCTTGGCATGAAATGGGTAGTTTTAAAATACGAAATAAACATGCATTGTTTTAAAATGAACAACATGCATTGTTTTTGTATTGTTTTACACGATTTGAAATTGTTTTACATGAAGTGTGGTTTAAGAAGGTTTTATATGCACACATACCAGTTTAAACTTGACATGAAACATAAACTAAAGATTTTTAAATGGTTTTAAATTGAAGGAGTGATTATGCCACCTCGAAAGAGAACTCAAGGAGCTAGGACTCGATCTCAATCGCGCTCTCGCCAAGAAAGTACGGATGAAGCTTATTTCCCACAAGACGTAGGGACACACTCTGCTCATGATTCTGCGGCACCTAGTATAAAACATGAAGTGCCACTACCTCCTCCTCCTATGACCCAAGTAAACCCCATGGATACACATTTCTTTCAAGCCTTTGTTTAGGCTTTTACACATACTATGGGCCAAGTGCCACAAGTTTCAGTGCAAGCTCTAGTGAAGAGGAGCGGACAGTATGATAAGCTCTGTAACTATGGGGCTATAGACTTTAATGGGACTACGAATCCTGAAGAGGTTAAAGCATGGTTGAGAAGGACAGAGAGAATCCCATTTCAGATGAAGTGCTCTGATGAGGAGAAATTGGATTATGCAGTTGGCTTGCTACAAGGGAACGTACTCCATTGGTAGGAATCAGTACCCCATAGTCAGGTCATACTGTCAATATTGTCATGGAAAATTTTTTGGAAATTTTTAGGAAGAAATAATTCTCGAAAGTCTATGTCCAAGAGAAGGCTAGAGAATTCCTAAATCTCACATAGAGGGATATGAGTGTGAGTGCATATGAGCTGAAGTTCACCCAGCTTTCACGGTATACGACTAATATTGTTACGAATGAGGAGGATAAGTGTCATAAGTTTAAGGGAGGACTTCATTTAGGGATCAAAAAGAAAGTATTGATCCACAACTTTTGTGACTACCAGCTGTTGGTAGATGTTGCATTCCAAGCTGAGAAACTGGAGAACATAAAGTATGAAGCAAATAGGAAGAGGAAGAACTGGGAACAGTCTTCCAAGAAGGGAATGAGTGCCCCAGTGCCTGAGAGGAGCATGAGAAATTTCCACACACAGAGTGAAGTAGGAAGTAGTGGCTTTGCTAAAGAAAAGCAAGTAAAGGCAGCTTCAGTGCAAGCCTCAACTGTAGGATGTAATAGAAGGATGGAGGGGAGTAGGTACATGAACCCCCATTGTGAACATTGTAGGAAGATTCACAGAGGAGAGTGCTTCAAGTTATTTGGAGTATGTTTTCGGTGCGAAGAGAAGGGTCACATGATTAGGGAATGTCCCCAAGCACCAAGGCAAGATGGGTTGTAGTTGCAAGCCCCAAAGAGAGCTGAAACAGTAGGAATCAGGCGAGCCATTGAGGTGGGAAGTTCTGGAGCGGTAAGGAAGGTTATTCCTCCAGGAAGGTCAAGGGATTAGGCACAGGCAAGGGTGTTTATCATGACCAGAGATGAAGCTGCAGTTGCACCTGAAGTTGTTACAGGTGTGGCTCAGTTATTTAATTTAAAATTATAAGTACTGATTGATTTCAACTCCAAGCATTCTTTTTTATCTATTAGCATAACATTACATGGTATTAATTTGGTGCCATTGGATAGTCCATTGATTGTTAGTACTCTTTTAGGAAGAAAGGTGATAATAAGTCAAGCATATATATTGAGGATGCTAAACTAGTAATGGACTTATTGCTTTTAGATTTAAAGGGCCTAGATGTTATACTTGGAATGGATATCGTGGAGAAATATCATACAAAATTAGATTGTAGCCTCAAAGAGATAGAATTTTATCTTGGCAAGGATGAGAAGGTGACTTTTAGAGGAGACAGATGAACATCATCACCAAGAATTATTTTAGCTTTGTTAGTTGATAGGATGATGAGAAAAGGGTGTGAAGCCTTCTTGACACACGTTGCGGATATCAATGTGAATGAAGGAAAGTTAGAAGATTTTCCAATTGTGAGGGAATTTCCAGACGTGTTTCAGAAGATTTATCTGGTTTGTCACCAGCAAGAGATATCGAGTTTGCCATCGATCTGATTCTAGTTACCGCACCCATTTCCATACTACTGTATAGAATGGCTCCAGCTGAGTTTAAGGAACAGTTGGAAGAATTGTTAGAGAAGGGGTATATAAGTCCAAGTTTATCGGAGACTCAACAAGTGACCATTGAGAATAAGTATCCTCTGCCATGAATCGATGATCTGTTCTACCAGCTACAGGGAGCAAGGGTATTCTCCAAAATTGATCTCAAGTTAGGCTATCATCATCTCAGAATTAGGGAATCGGATGTAAACAAGACAACTTTTAGAACACGTTATGGTATGAGTTCTTATTCATGCTGCCATTTTGATTGACCAATGCTCCAGCTGCGTTCATGGATCTCATGAATAGGGTCTTCAAGGAGTATCCGGATCAATTTGTCACAGTGTTTATAGATGACATTCTGGTTTATTTCAATAGCGAAGAGGAACATAAGGAACATCTCAAGATAGTGTTACAAATACTATAGGAGAAGGAGCTTTATTTCAAATTCAATAAGTGTGAATTTTGACTTCATAAGGTGGTATTCCTTGGACACATAATTTCGAAGAATGGGGTATATATTGATCCAAGGAAAGTTGAAGCAGTAGTGAAGTAGCATGCACCAAAGATAGTGGAAAAAGTGAGAAGTTTTCTAGGTCTAGTAGGATATTATAGGAGGTTTGATGAAGGATTCTTTATGATAGCTACTCCAATGACCAAGTTACTAAGGAAAAATCAGAAGTTTATTTGGAGTGATGAATGTTAGAAGAGTTTTGAGGAGATTAAGCATAAATTGACAAGTGCTCCAATTTTGACCTTGCCTACGGGAGATGAGGTTATACAGTTTATAGTGATGCTTCAAGAAAGGGTTTGGGTTTTGTGTTGATGCAGGGAGACAAGATAATAGCTTATGGCTCGCGGCAACTAAAGCCTTACGAATTGAATTACCCGACTCATGATCCAAAATTAGTGACAATAATTTTTGCCCTGAAAATTTGGAGACATTATCTGTATGGAGTTTAAACGAGGATTTTTACAGATCATAAAAGTCTCAAATACTTATTAAGCCAGAAAGACTTGAATTTGAGATAGAGAAGGTGGTTAAAGTTACTTAAGAATTATGACTTATTGATTGAATACCATCCAGAAAAGACAAATGTAGTTACTGATGCCTTGAGTTGGAAATCCTCCATAGCCAACATTCAAACAATTTTTTTGCCGTTGTTGAAAAAGATGGCTAAGCTTAGAATAAGCTTGAAACAGGAGGAACCTAATTGCATTATTGCTAATTTCAGAGTGAGACCGATATTTAAGGAGAAAGTTAAGGAGTTACATGCACAAGATGCAAATTTGAACAAGCTCCAAGAAGAAATTAAGAAAGGTAAGAAATCTGAAGTGGTAGTGAGGGATGATGGACTTATGGTTGTAGGAAATAAACTTTGTATTCTGAATGTGAAGGAAGTAAAGGATGAGATACTTGACGAGGCACACAATATGCTTTATGCCATGCACCCAGGTAGCACCAGGATGTATAGAGTGTTAAGTCAAGATGACTTTACTGATTTGTAATTTTGAAGTATAACAAAGAAAAATGAGATCAAATAAAAAGATAA
>JANIJH010004290.1:0-12846 GCA_024520975.1 Erythroxylum areolatum | reverse complement strand
ATGTTGTGATTCGATTTATTCGGGTTTGAATCCGCTTTGTTTCCTCTGTTTTCCTTCGTTTTTCGGTTGGGATCCGGTTCTCGGATCGGGTCCTAACAACAAGTTTGCTATTTCTAAAAAGGAGCAATTCAAAAGCATAACTTGATAGTGAAAATGACATGTTAAGGTAGAATCATGTATGAAATATAAAGAAGCTACCCTATACTAAATATTATAGACATTAAGGCATAGGTAATGAATTAACAAAGGGGAAATTAGGAGATGTGACATTTTTTTAACTAACATAGAAGGCTAAGGCTAAGACATTTGAAGGGAGAATAATATTACATGTCAAGCTTAAGCAAGTCAAAATTTGAGAAAATATTTTCTACATTGAATTATTTACAAAGTATAAGGTCACTTAGATAAAAATTATTCTAACAAAAAAAGGAAACAAAAGCTTTATGTCTTGATAGATGTTAATTTCAATGAACATGAGTTTTATTTCCTTACTCCTCATTTCAAATTAATGTGAGTTTCATTTCATCACTCTTTATCTTTAAGGAGAGAATTCAACAATATAAGATAAGGATAAGGGGATTTTAGGAATTTCTTCTACCACAACCTCATTAAAATATGGAACTTTATGCTTGTCAAGAGTTTGAATTCTAACTTGGAAAAACTTTGGATTAAGTGATATAGGAAAAATAAAAGAATTATTAACTAGTTGTTAAAATCAAAAAATTAGGAAATATAGTTGATATTAGGTTGCCAAAATATGAAGTTTCAATATTGGATTTTAGCTAAAAATACATAATTTTTAGATTTTGTATGGCTGAAATTTTAAGGTTTGATTGTTGGAAATTTAGATTCAACTTTTAAAGTTCTAATTCTAGAATTCAAGTACTATAAAAATTCGATCTTCCTTTTCACTGGACAAGAAATTGTTGTTATTCTTTGTATCTTATGGCTACAATTTGTTCATGAGGTACATCTTCTATTTCCTCTTTAAGATAAGGAGTGGTTGGAAGTCTTACAACTCCAATAAGAGATTGCTCATCTTGTCCATGATAAATAGTTAAGTTTGCAACATTAAAGATATGACTTATTCCTATATCACTTAGTAGTTCCAAAACATAAGCATTAACACTTATCTTTTTGATGATATTATAAGGTTGAACATTCCGTGAATAGAGTTTCTTATATTTTCCTTTCTGAAAATGCTCTTGATGAATCCTAACCATCTCTGTATCCCCTTCATTGAATTCCACTAATCGGCGATGTTGGTCAGTATGTTCTTTATAAGACAAGTTACTAGTTATTATCTTTCATTGTATCTCATCAAAAATGTCCCTCATGTGTTATGTAAAACCTTTAACTTCAACACTAACTCTTTTTGTTTGTGGTAAAGGAACCAAATCAATAAGATTCCTTGGTTGGACTCCTGAAACTATCATAAAAGGACTCTTACCAATAGACTTATTTATACAACTGTTGTATGTAAATTTTTCCACAGGAAGAATTAGGTCCCAATTTTTCACATTGTCTCTAACCAAACATCTTAACAAGTCCCTTAAGCTTCCTTTCACTCCGTCTATTTGGCCATTAGTTTGGGGATGGAAAGAACTTAAAAACTGAAGCTTAGTTTTTAATGTTTTTCATAGAGTTCTCCAAAAATAATTTATAAACATCATATCTTGATCAGAGATGTTGATTAAAGGTAATCCAATGAAAATTACAACCTCTTTGAAGAAGAATTTAACTACATAGTCAACATCATAAGTCTTAGAACATGGAATGACATGACTTATCTTGGAAAACCTATCCACCGCCACGAAAATAGAATCATAACCTCTAATAGTTTTAGGAATTCCTAAGATAAAATCCATACTTACATCCTGCCATAGTTCATGAGGCATGGACAGTGGTGTGTATAATCTAGAATTTTGATTCCTTCCTTTAACTAGTTGACATGTTTGACGTTGCTGTATAACCTTAGACATATCCCACCTTAAAGAGGGCCAATAAAAGTGATCTTCAATCATTGTGATGATTTTATCTCTTTCAAAGTGTCCTGTTGCTCCCTTCTATGTAATTCCCAATTCACTTACTCCCTTATAGAAGTATTAGGTAGCCAAAGTCGATTTGCTTTGAAAAGATAGCCATTGTGGATCATAAAAGGAAAGTGTTGGTATTTTATCCATATACAATTTTTGAATAGATTATTCTAAAATCTCGATCTGAAGCATATTGTCCTTTTTTGTGGAACCCCATGACCTTTATTGCTAAAGTGTTAAGCAAATGATTATTCCTACTCAACATATCTATGTTTAAAAGGAAAAACACACTACTAGTCTTATGCTCAAAATCGCAAGTATATAGACTTGTAGTTAAAAGCGGATATCGATCCCATAAGGATTTTTCTTTGGTAGCACTTAATTCAAGTAATCAAATTTAGAAAGATAAGTAAAATAAAGACAAACTAAAAGTAAAATGGAACAACGCAACCTAAACCAAAATTGTAAACTAAGACTAGGAGAAATTCAAGACTAAATATTAGAACTTGTCATTATCCCTATTTGCTCCCCTATGATTAATTGATTTAATTTATGATTGACCCAAGATTTCCTAAAATTCCAGCTACCCTCTCTCAAGGTGTAAGTAAATGTCACCAGTTAAATAAATTAGAATTAACTTTGGGATCTTTCGATATGCGAAGCCTTTCCTAAGCATTTAACTAGATATGAAGCTATCCTATAGGCAGTGTATTGATCTATTGAAATCTCTTCCTAATAAATTAATAACTTGTTATTTATAGCTCTATTAATCATCTTGTTATTTATAGGTCTATTAATCATCAAATCTCGTTGTACAATTAACGTAGATTGCCAAGCTAACTCTCTCGATTTATTACAAGATTTAAGCATAATAAAATAACACAAACATGTATATCATTAAATCGATAACTAAAGGTTCACAAATAATTCAAACAACAAACCCTAAAAATTGTTTTAGCTAATGATAATATCCATGACATCCCCAACAATCATATAATCCATGATAAACATGCTAGAAGAGAAAGAAATTGAAATAAAACTGGATGGGGTAGCTCCTCCTCTTCTTTGTTTGAATATGGAAAATCTAGATGAAGAGGTGCTCTTTGCCCAATCAGGAATGAAATCTTGAATCTCCATCTATCTGTAGGCTCTAGCTTAGTCTTTTAGCTCTAGGAAGCAAGTTTTTTGACTCTCCTGGCAGCTCTTGGGATTTTCATCCTCATAAAGTCACAAAACCTAACCAAAATATAAGAAAGCCACGTATCCCTTCTACTTCTAGTTCCCATGATCGTGGGAATTATACTTGTTCTTCCCACGATCGTGGGTACAAAAACTTTCTCATAATCATGGAAACATGTCTTTTTTCATGGTCGTGGGTTCTTTTTTTTCAGCAGCTCCACTTCTGTTCTCTTTTCTTGGTCCCTAGCTTAATCACAAATGTGTCCACCCTCCATTTCTACACCAAAATGATCAATTCCTACCCTAAACCAATATCAAACACAAAAGAACATCCTTAAAGATCAAACTAAACAAAAACACACAAAACAAGTCCCAAAACACAATAATACTAACCTAGCATGCAAGAAACACATACCAAATACTTAAAAAAGCACATACTAATGCCCCATAATTAAATGCTTGCTTGTCCTCAAGCAAAAATCAAAACCAACCGATTAATTCCATCAGTTCATTATAACAAAGATGAAAGCATGTGATTCCTTAAAGTTTAGCTAACTCAAGTATCAAGCTGTCACACATATCATGACTAATCTTCATTAGTGTACATAAGCAAACTCAATTTATGGCACCATCACTCAAAGATAAGTATAAATGCAAAATGAATCTTCCTTATGATTTCACTCATTTCTCTTAAGTGGTTGATAGTTAGTGTTTCGGTCAAGATCCCTATAGGAACTACACTAACATAGTCTTGCTAATACACCAATTCTTCTCTACAATGATTACATGCATAAATAGATCAAAAGGATTTGTTTCGAGTTGTAATGTGGTAAAAAGGTTAAGGTGGTTCCAAAGAGGTAAAGGGTTTATCACAAGCATTCATGAAGTAATACGTGAACAAAGGGATACAAAACATATTATGAGATATACAAATATAAATATACTACTACTCCCTAGTTATTAATGCTACCAAAAATGTTATTCCCTTTGTCTTTTCTTTTTCTCTTTTTTATTCTTTTTATTTTTTCTTTTATAGAATTGAAGAAACAAAAAACAAAATAACAACTAGATATAATGTGATAGAAGAGCAGAAGTATAACTCAATTCAACTTGAAATGAAAAAAATTATGTACTAAAAAATCCCAAACTAGTGCATCATTTAATACTTTACTAAGCTTGTGAATGGGTAGGCTAATGAGGTTTTAGGTTTTGAAAGATGAGGTGTTTTCAAGAAATAAAAGGATTAAAGCTTAACAGGGCTAATAAGGGTAGGCCATTTAAGCCAAGGGTTATCACAAAAAAACCTTTATCATTTTTATTAAACATACATCCAATAGACTCAAAATCGATTCAGAGTAAGTTTTGAAGGTAGTAACCTAAAGAGGCATCACACACTAAAAGAAATAAGATGACTATAGATGGAGTCATATAAGCTCAAACCTCATATTGGCTCAAATAAAAATTCATTATGCAACTCCACACTACCTCATTGCTCAAATGTCACATTTTGAGTAAGCTTATGCAACAAACTACTTTTCATCACTTAACATGATTCACTCTCTACTCAAGTAGCCTAATTCAAGTTCAAACATGTATTCAATCTCATTCCAACTAGCATCACAAAATCTCATGGCAAAACAAATCAATATGATTTAAGTGTAATTCCTTTTGGACCCCGTTTTCAGAGCCCAACTATCGGGATGTCATAAAACATGAGTGTGCGTATTACCTTGGAGGGTTATTTCCATGAACTCTCTTTAGCCATCATCAGTTCATCTTCATTCTCATAACATCCCAAAAGTTTCCTATTCGATCAATACAGATCAAGATATGCTTAAAAAGCCAAAGTGTGTTCATAACCAAGTCATGCTCCCCAACCAATTCTCCCACTTTCTTTCCATACATCTTTTTCAACTAAACACGAAAGGCTACCAATTTTTATAAAGAGATAGAAAAATGTGTTAGGAATATATTGGTTTAAGAATCACTTCATTTGGAGGTCGGATGACGAAGTTATGGCCAAAAGAATTAGATATGATTGTATCCTCAATCATATTGTACCTATTTTGGGACAATTGACATAACTTTCACTAGAGTTATCGGATTGTGGTTGTTTTAGGACGATTTCAAAGAGGACTTCAAGATCTACAATTTTTGTAAAGATCCAAAGAGATATTTTGTCATCTAGAGGGTCAAAATCATGAATTTCCAAAAGTATACAATGTATGTCTGTTAAACGGACATACATGGGCTCTGAGGTGTCTTCCAGAACCGTGAAGGTCCGTTTACCAGACCTAATGTCCATTTAATGGACATATTCTAGCATGAGGACATTTTCAGACTTGAGACAGTCCATTTAACGGACCTAAAGTCTATCTAATGGATATAGGTGAGCCAAGACTCCCTCCAAAGTATCTCCAATGATTCATACATCCATTCTAACATCACTTTCACTCATAATCTTCCCAAATTCACTTATTCTAATGCAATATCACTCCTTAAACATTCAATGACCAAATTGATTTCATTAAACTCACAAATCTCAACTTAAATGATTCACCATATACAACAAAATCTCATCTTTTCACTATAGCTGTCCTGTATACATCCTGTGCAGCATTACTAACTTATAATGATCATATCTCTCAATTTCAATATCCAAAAATTTCATACTTTATATAATTGGAAAGATAGAAAGATAATATACAACTTCCAAGAAGACAACTTTATCTAATTCAGCCTAGATCAATATAGTTTTGCCCTAGAAGTCAAAATAAAAATTTTTACCCTTATGAATGTTTGAAAATGCAATGTACAAACTTTGAAAGTTATGAGCAAAAAGACAATCATATTTATTATCATCAAAAGATAAGAGTTTTACAAATCTTTAATGGGTATTTCAATCCACTACACAACATATTCCAAATATACATAATTTACACAAAGTTGAATAGCTCAAAAAATACAAAATAAGCATAATTCAGAGTAATGCCTTTATGCTCGATCAATCGATCTCTTGCTCATCACCTAAAGATGGGGAGGAACGGGGGATAAGCTTAAAGCTCGTAGGTAATAGTTTTATAATCAGTAACTAGCAAAAATCATTGAAAAACTCACAATGAATTATGAAACACATATTTCCTAATTCTCAATTTATCAAACAATTTATAAGCACCCAAAACATGCATTCAATAAACTTGTCAACACATAAGCACGTCAAAATGTTCTGGGAGGTCCATAAATAGAACGAACTAACACATTCCCATATAATGGTCCTGTGTAGTCTTTGACAGAACGAACTAACACAATCTCACATAGTGGTTTTGTGTAGTCGTAAACATGATGGAGTCCTTAAAGGAGCTCCATGTCACTAGTGGGCAGGCGAGAGAAGCCTTTAGTCGAAGTGCACTTGACATACAGAATGGAAGAAACCAAGCTCACATAACATGCATTTCATAACTTGTAAACTTGTTGCCCAAAATGGGACATTTTGGAAAACATGATTTTTCATGAACATAATATCTTTTCAAAATCATTTTCATATTCTTTTCAAACTCATTTTCATCATTCATTTCATAAATTAATAACATAATTCATATACAAAAATGTAGCACTTTCTCAAAGCATTTAGAAAAAACAATAAATGCACATGAATAAAGTAGTTGAATATTCATTTATTTCTATTTCTTGAAAGAAACATTAATGGCTTATTATTCAATTATAAAAGTATAACCCACCTTGAATTCCTTACTTTACAATTTCTTAAAGATGTCTCTCTTCTTGCTCCTCTTGCCTCTCCCCTTGATTCCTTACAATATTGACAAAAGTCCCAATTCTATAGGAATTCCAATTGAGAACTCAAAGAAATATATACGCTAAAATTGATCTTAGAATACTTAAACCCATGCATTTCTTAAGCTTCATGAACTAAAACCCTTCTAATAATCCAAAAGTTTAAACGTAAACTTACCTTGAATTCCCACTAATTAATGAGTCTCTTAGCTCAAATGGAAGCTTTAGTCTTCCTCTTTCTTTTTCCCTTCTTGAACAACTTCAAAATCACTCTTTAAAACTAAGAAATTTTGAAACCTAGCTTAGCTTTCTCTTCTTTTCTCTCCTTCCACAACACTCTCTCTTTTTCTCTTTTCAATTTTCATTTTCTTCTTCTTCAATTGCAAGACAACCATTCTTCTTCTTCCCCTTTTTACCTTTAATGAGCCTAAAAAGTCCATTTTACCCTTCCTTATAAACTTAATGTTCTTTTATCCTTAAGTGATCTTCCAAAAATACTCTTCAACCTTCTTACTACTTTAATACAACTAAATCGTATAATAAAATCCTACTAACATTAACATAATAATTAAACTCCAAAAATTAATTAATCTATCTAAACCTCAAAATTATTTTAAATCATGCTTAATAAATAAATACAAATTTTTGGGGCCACCAATTCTATTGTTTAACAAAAAACATCGTCAACGTCAAAAAACAACCTAATATGCCTAAAAACATGCATCCTAATTAGCAAAATGTAAACAGTAAATAAACCAAATTTAAATGATGCAATTGAAAATGCAATTGTAACCTCTCCATACTTGGATGCCACATTATCATCAATATGACAAAGTAACCACAAAATGAAATCAAAACATTAATTACATAAACAAGTAACATAAATAATAAAGTAAATAAAACAATATAAAAAGTTAAGGGTAAGAAAGCTTATAGAGATTGAGGTGGTGAAGGTGTAGGAGAAGGGAATTCAATGTTTATCTTTTGGAAGAACTTTAGGAACTTCTTCTTGATATACTACTGCTCCTTGTGTACTTGTCGTACTTGGTTGCCAAGCTCATTGATTTACAATGTCATTTGTTGTTGATTTATAGCCATTTGATTAAGAATTTGGTGAAATCGATCAATATAGGTTATTGTTGTTGGTTCTTGAGATGTGGATGGTTGTGATGTGGCTGCATTCTTACCCTTCTTGTTCTTTACAGTAGTACGCGTCTAAGGATTTAGGAGCTTTAGAGAATGAAGCTCCAAAATTTTAGAGCATATTAAATATGATGCATTAAACACATCATAATTAGTAGTACATATAGTATCCAAATCAAGATGATAAAATGAAGCTAAAGTAATGACAATGTAATCCATACTGAAATATGAGCTTTTCTTATTAACATAACTCACAATAGACCTAAAAAATCGATACGGGGTATTTATTTTTTATGATCCATGCACCAAAAAAAGAAAAGTTCTTTAGCAAAGCACTTATTACTTTTAGTTTCATTAAAAACAATTAAGCACATAATTTTGCGAAGTAATAAGTGTTAAGTGCTACAAATTAAGGTGTTCGGTGCATTCCTAGAATCAAACATGTTTTGACCTGTAAGATTTTTCCAATAGTCATCCACATAAAATTCATCACGATCATTAAAAATTTAGTGTTCAATAAGTCAAAAAGTGCACGAATGACTATATAATTAAGCTTATAAACACAACCACCCATTCTAAACCAAAATATATCCATTTTAAGATTATAATGCACATTGGTAAAAAATTCAACAGTCATCATAGGGTATATAGGTACATCATAACGAATTAAATCACCCCAACCAATATTCGCAACAAATCATTCAATATTACACCTCAAACTTAGAGTTTCTAACAATTCAAAAACAAGGTGTTAGGGTGGCAATAAATTCACTATCTTTAAAGTCTCGAAATCGCATACCGCTATATCAATTTTACCTTCTTCGGAGACTTGAAGGTGCAATTAGTCAATGGGTTTCAAACGATGAACTTCTTGGGAGCTATTGAAGAAGAAAAAACTGTAAAAATATACAAAAGAGAGGTGAGCACATTTTAGGGAGAGAAAGAAATAAAAAACTTACCAAATCCTTGGATTCTTGGTTGTGAAATAAGTGTAAAAGAAATGATTAATGATGGAAATGATGAAGAAAATACCAAGGTTTAGGAGAAAAATGAAATTTTTTTGAAGCTAAGGTTGATGAGAGAGTCAGTTGCAGAGAGAATAAGTGAGGGAAAGTGAAGAAAGAAGAAGAAAAAAGGGTTTTTAAAAAGTGTTTATCGAAGGATCCCAAGATTATAGGAATTTCTTTGATTTCCACGATCATAGGTTAAGGATCTAGAAAGATCAATTTCCACAATCGTAGGCTAAGGCCCCAGAAAGTTTTTGGAAAGCCTTCCCATGTTCGTAAGCATCAACCCAGTTCCCATGATTGTGGATTACCCAAAATTTTCCAACATTGTATTATTCTTCTAAGCTTAACATGCATTCCTAACATATAATCAACCTACCAAGTCATCAAAATCAACTATCTAATAAGAAATTTGAAAAGGAAACAAGTTTAAACTAAAAAAAAATTCAAACCAAACATAATGAAAACTAAACAATTCAAACATATAAGCAAACAAAATCAAGCAAACAAAAGGTAAACGTTCTAAGTTAAGTTCATTAACTTGACCATTTCATATGCATTTATGAAGGAGTAAAGGAAAGAATGAGATGACTTCCCTTTCTTATGAGTATGGCCCTCCACAGTATGGCTTGCATCTATGCCTATTGACCTTGAATGATTCACCCTTGTTATCTTCTAACTCCAAAGCTCCATAGGGAAACACTTGAATAACCTTGAAAGGTCCATTCCATCTTGACTTGAACTTTCTAGGAAATAACCGAAGTCTTGAATTAAACAAAAGCACCTTGTCCCCAATCTTGAACTCCTTCTTCTTGATGTTAGCATCATGCCACTTCTTGTCCTTTCCTTATACAACTTGGCATTTTTCATAAGCGTCAAACCTCAGTTTTTCTAATTTGTCAAGTTATAACAATCTTTTCTCACCTGCAAGCTTCCAATCCATGTTCAACTTCTTAACAACCTAATACACCCAATGCTCTAACTCCAAAGGTAAATGGCACGCCTTAGCCATACATAAGTTTGTATATAGTAGTTCCTATGGGTGTTTTGAACATTGTCCTATAAGCCCATAGGGTGTCATCTAACTTCAATGCCCAATCAATTATTGAGGTGTTCACTACCTTCTCTAAAATCTTCTTTAGCTCTCTGTACCACCTCCACTTGGCCACTAGTTTGACGGTGGTAAGGAGTTGTCACTCTATGATGAACATTGTATCCTTTCAAAACAACCTCAAATGGTTTATTGCAAAAATGGCTCCCTCTATCACTTAATATTGCTCTGGGCACTCCAAATCTTGTAAAGATCTTCTTGATGAACTTTTGAACCATCTTGCCATCATTAGTTGGAGTAGTTACAACCTCAACCCACCTGGAAACATAATCAACTCTAACTAATATGTAAGTATTACCTAAAGAGGATGGGAATGGTCCCATGAAGTCCAAACCCTATACATCGAATATCTCCACCTCCATGATGTTTGAAAGTGGAATCTGCTGGAGCCCGGGTCTCATTACCTATTTTAGGGCTCTGATTTCCCCAAAAAGTTCATACTTCAGACATCTTTCAGTGTCAGCATTGGCGGGTTCGTCGCGGCAGAAGTTCCAAGCTCCAGTGCTCGTACCCTTTGGGAAAGGTTCGCCGCAATGTACTTTTGGCCTCGTCGCGGTGAAACCCTCGAACAGGACCCAGACAACTAACCTCAAAAACTAAAATTCAACTCATACCATTATTTCAACACAATCATTTTAACAAAGAAATTAACTATGAACATATACAAACAAAACTTTCTCAATTCATTATTTCATTTCTAAAGCAAAAGAATTTGAAAAAAAAGCTTTATTTACATAACAAAAGCCACACTGTTGGCTCATTACAGAATACAAAATGCATATGATACAATTGAATGCTTATGCTTAATATGATTCTAAATACCTAAAAGTTTCTGAACTAACTTAATTACAAAAGTCTCTATTCTTGGTGTTTGCCAGACTTTGCAAGGATCAATACTGATCTGCTTTTTCTGCACCTACAGAGTGGAAGGGAATAGGGTGAGCTACGAGGCTTAGTGGCTTATACGTTTATAGCCATAGGCAACGAGCCACACATTCAAACATACATATACTTCATATAATCATATACGTCTATATCTTATTGGGCTAGTAATTCAATCATTCACAACTCATAGATCATCATATCATCAAATAAAACATGTCAAGTGTGATTAATCATCAAAACATAGCACTCAATCCTGCATTATAACTTGAGAAATCAAAATGCAAATGCACAAAAAAATGGTTCGAGAGTTTCGTGGAAAGAAACGGATAAACCAAAATTTATACCGTGAACAAAATGAGTCTAATTTCTCAGGATCTCGTAGCCTCAAGCAGGCAGCTAGGAGAAGGCTATAGGTCAACGTGCACCTGACTAATGAAATGGGTTCCTCTCTTGCCTAATTACAAACAAATTTATGCTCAATTTAGTCAATCACAAATTCATACTCTCATGCTTCTTTCATTTCATCAAATTGTCATATTTCATGCTTTTCTTCTTTTCATTCAATTCAAAATGTTATAACCTTTTTCAAGGTATAACATGGTCATAATTCATCGTGCATTTTCAAATCTTCATAAAAATTCAAATTCACACAATTTAAGCATAACATACAAATAGGGCATTTGCCTATCACACAACAACTATAAACATATTACCCACCTATTTACTTGGAAAACTCCAAGTCAAGCTTGCCTTTCCTCTTGCTCTTGGATTGTCGTCCCTTGGTCTGCTTCAAACAACTAAGTTCTTATGTAACACAAAATTCCCATAGAAATTCATAAAACTTCAAAAATTACAAAAAATCAAATTCATAAAAATCCATGCTGAACCAACACTCTATGCTCAACTTCCGTCCAAAACTTAAAACTCTTATAGACTGAATTAGAATTTAATTCCTTCAGATAATTTGTGTCTCTATATCTCTAGTTTATTTTAAATAAACAATCATCTCATTCATATCACTAAAAAAATGTTATGCCCAAAATACTGAAACATATTCAGTAAAACAACACCAGTTCATACCATTTCAACTGAATCTTTCACTTTCGTTCAATCAGTCTTTTACAAATCAATTCATAATGATACAATTTTTTTAAAGAAGTAGAAAAATGTCTTATGAATCTAGTGGTTCAAGAATCAAGTAATTTGGAGGTCTAGAGAAGAAGTTATGTCCAAAAACCTATCGGATGTTCAACAACCTCTCAAAACTTCAAAGTAATTGCATGATAGCGATTTTCGCTATCCAATCTCCAAAATCACCATCATGCTTTTGCACAATGGTGCTTTTTGGCTAACCCTCAATTTCACCTTCGTGCTTTTGCATGACGGTGCTTTTGGCCTAAAGTCTTAAAAGTCATTTCTTCTTCTTCACCGACCTCCTAACTTCTAAACTCCATAACTTTTAATCCAAAACTACAAATTTTGCAAAATTTATATCAATGGAAATCTAAAAGAAATTTCATGAAGACAATTTTGTCAAAATCTACCTAGATCAACACAAAAAATTCATGGAAAGTCAGATCGAAAATTCAACTCTCTCCTACTATTCATTCCCAGAATTTTCAGACTTCCAATTTTCAAAAACCAACATTTCAAATTTTTTATTTCTAGTTTTTCTACTCCATTTCAATCAACT
>JANIJH010003989.1:0-12869 GCA_024520975.1 Erythroxylum areolatum | reverse complement strand
CAAGTTGTAAGTGACATAAACATGATCACATAGCCTTTGATGCTCCAATTTATTTCTCTTCTTTGTGTGAATGCATTCAAAAAATCTCGAATTTCTCTCGCAACCAGAAGAGGAAGATGCTTGGCTAAGAATACGAATAACCAACTTTTGCAATGTTGGAGCACTACCCCCATATAATCGCCACCATTCATCTACCAAAAATTTGTAATTATCAAAAAACAAAATACTCATAGATAAGAAACATTAAAAGTATTAAAGAATATAATTAAAAATTAAAAAGTATTATATTAGTGGTAATATAATACTTACCAGGGCATAAGGTGTTTAACTTTAACACCTTAAAAGCGCTTTCTCGATTGAAAGTACCTTGGCGATCACGATAAACTGGAATCTCTTGAATGCCTTTCGACAAGTCAGCACAAAAACTTTTTATTTCAAGCATATCAAGAAGAGCATAGACAATTCTATTCTTCTCACGATAGCCTTCAACATAAAAGAAAGTAGGATTCAAAAAATATGCTACAACATGAAGATTAAGCTTTAAGTGCTTATCCCATCGAGCCTTGATGATATCGTTGTAAGGCTTATATAATTGTGGCTTCTGTTTAAAGATCTCCTTCACTGCATTTTTTATCCTAAGCATGCCCCCATAAACATAACCCAAAGAAGGTTTTTCATCCACATCTAAAATTCTCAACAATCGAATGATAGGAGTCACAGCTTTCACCATGTTCAAGCAATCATTCCAAAACTTGCTATCTAACAAAATAGAACTAATCGATTTTCCTGTTGCAGTCTTTGCGAATCTATGACTAGTAAAGTGCTTATCAATAACTAAAGCTTGTAAGTCATGCTTATGATCATAAACACTTTTCAAAGTAATGAAAGTAGTGGCAAATTGAGTTACCCCTAGACACACAATATCTCTCCAACCTTCCCTTTTTCTTAACCAAGATAAGAAGATTATATAATTGTACACGAAAGAAGTTACCTTTGAAGCCTTTGAAACAAGTTCTACAACGTGAGGCATGTTACCAATATCCTTTAGAAGGAGATTCAAACAATGTGCAGCACAAGGTGATCAAAAAATATGCTTGTAGTGTTCATATACCAATTTTCCAGCTGCTATATAATTTGCTGCATTATCTGTCACTACATGAACAACATTATCTGCTTCAACCCACTCAATAACTTCAGAAAATAAATTAAATAAAGATCTCGCATCTTTCACTATATCTGAAGCATCAACATATTTCATAAATGTTATACTTGTAAAAAAATAAATAAAGTTAAAAAGCTTAACTTGTATAATAATAAGCCAAATTCATAATATTATACCTGTTAAACAATAAACTAGAAAGTTTATCAAAGTTCTTTGTCTTTGATCACTCCACCCATCTGCCATGATTGTACAACCTATTTTAGCCCAATTTTGTCGATTTTTATCAACAAGTAGCTGGCATTCTCTCTTACAATCTCCTAACAAATTAACCCTCAAATCATAATATGATGGACCTTTAATCCCAGGCCCAATAGCAGCAATTGCATCCAAAGCTTCTTGGAAGTAAGGAGACTGAATTGCATTGAAAGGAATACAAGCATCAAAAATCCATCTAGCAATTGCAATATGTGCCTTGTTAATTGCTTCCTTACTAGATAACACACTTCTCAAACTTGGTTGAGATCCTGGAGTTGTCCTTGGTGAAAAATATGAATATATCTCCATATCGACAGCTTTCCTTTTCTCTTTGCGTTTACCAAGTGCTTGTCTCTTAGTTGAACACGTTTGATGTAGTTCTTGAATTTCCTCTTGAGATTCAGGTTAATCACCATATGCTTCATTCAAATCCTCATTTCGCTTCTTTTGTTGCACTTGTCTTAATGACTCCAACATTTTTTAACGGACATCATGAGTAACCTTTTTACAAGAACTTATTTGACCAGGTACAACAACAAGATATTGTTTCATCCAATTTATATTAGCTCCTCTAAAAACCAATGAGCAATGTAGACAAGAAAATATATTAGTAGCACCCTCTTTATGCAAAGCAAAACGCTCCCATGCAGGATCGATTTTTCGATGATGTGGATTAACTGAGTTCACTGTAAATTGCTATCTGAATGATTGTGTGTTGGGATTAGGAGTACTCGAATCATTTGGAGTACTAACCTCATTAGGAATATCCATGTTTCTAAATTCTGAACTTCCTACAAAAATTACACAAAATTTTATAATGTCATATTCATATATAGCATTAAATCTCTCTAATCACAAATTTTTTAGCAAGACCACTAATTAGATAATAGATTATGTACCAAACTTGCTTTTATATAGGTAAGTTACTCACAACAAGCTATTAGGTGATACAAATTATAGCAAGCAAATTATTTCATCTAATAATCTAATTAAGACATAACTAGAAGATACTAAAAAAGAAAAAAATATGCGATTTTAAAAAAACTTGTCAATTATTAGAATTAAACAAATTCCTTAATTAGAATTAAACAAAGAATAACCAAAACTTGGACCGTGTTTTGAAAAAAAAAGTTATTAGATAAAGGCATAAAGCAACAAAATTTGCTAAATTTACATAGAACTTTAGATAGTACCATATTTCATAATTCATATCAATAATTAATTTTAGTTAATTAAAAACATAATCTTAAATTAAATTATTCATAATTCTTATCAATATATATTAAATAATTTAATAATATATATTTAGTTAATAGTAAATCAGATTATGAAAAAAACAAAAACCAATTTTTATAGTTTTCATAATTTTTAAAAACAAAAAGAAACCAAAACAAAAAACTCAAATAAACATTTTTTAAACAAAAAACTAAAAATAAAAATAAAACAAAACATGCTCTAAAATTTTCTTTTGATTAAAAATATACTAAAGGTTATTAATTAGTTCTTTAAATCCAACATAGTTTGCGATGGTTTAACTTAAAAAGGTGCTGCTAATGTAAAGTACAATACAACATAAAAAATATCTTGTTATTAAAAATATAAAAAAAAACTTAGAATTTTACAAAGCACAATACGCAAAAGTAGAAACTGGAAAGTAACAGATGCAAAAGTTGAAAGTGTGCCTAGCCATTTGTTTATTAAAGAGAAGGATAAAGAAAATGGGATTCTTAGTCATCGTCATTCCAACTTTGCTTTTTTTTCTTCCCAATACTTTATGTTTTTTTCTCCCTAATCACATGCCTTAAGTAGAACTGGAATCACCGAAACAGACACAACGTAAAAGTTGATATACAGAACCAAAAACATACCTAAGACTTCCACCCAGAAAAGAATGAAAAGCTACAGAAGTCCGAAAGAATGAACCTGCAAATTCCCAAGAGAAGCACAAGAAAAATGAAACATAAACTTATTAAGAGAGAGACAGAGAGACGTGAGAGAGAGAGATGAAAAAAGACTTACTAAGAATTTTAGCCGATGAAGAGTGAAGTGAACAATGGCAGATGGCGACGTTCTATCTTCTTAATTCCCAAAGTTTTAAATCTTTTGGTTTTTAAATGAAAACTCTTTATTAAATGTACTAGCAGGTTTATTCTTTCATCGATTCAGCAGTTTTTACTGGTTCGACTGCAAAATGAACGGGTCAATAACTCACAAAAAATAAGGGCTAAATCGGACCGTTTCATGCTTCGATTCATCGGTTATCTGGTCTAACCGGCCGGTTGAATCTGGTTTTCAAAACACTGATTATCACGCTTCTTCTGATATCACGCTTCTTCTGTTATCACACTTCTTCTAGTGTCGACATGTATCTTCTGTTGATGACGGTATCTTCTGTGATGACGTGTATCTTCTATAATGACGTGTATCGTCTGTTGTTGACATGTATCATCTATTATTGACGTGTATTGTCTGTTATTGACATGTATCGTCCGTTGTTGACCACGCATCTTCTAGTGTTGAACATGCATCTTCTGGATTTGACTAAGTGTTACTTATATTTTTCTACGCACTTAACAAACTTATCAAAACAGTTCATACATTTATAAGATTATTATTATTTGATTGTCATCAAAATTAATAGAAGTAAAGTCTTCTTGACTTAACATCTTCTTCCTTTTTCTTTCGGAGTACATGTTTAAATAGACTTAATAATATTCAATAATCAACAATAACATAAACATAAGAAGAAAAAAAACAGCATAACATGAACTATCATAATAATACCTTAATAATTAAACTAAAATTATACTCAACCAGGACTAAAAACACTAAATCATAAAAACACAAACACCAAAAAAAACAAATTAATAATAACAATAAATTATTTTCTCATTTAATAATTAAAGATGTTAAAAGATCAATTCAACGAACACAACCTAAGATTTTAAAACTCATAATAATTCGTGAACAAGCTATTCTTCACATACATAACTATAATTAACAACTACCTCAACTGAAAGATCATTAACAAGTGTGATAGACACTCACTCTATTTTTCATTCTTTCAAGCACTCATAGGTCACAAATATTCACTCATTTTTCATTTCATGTTGACCATAAGATTGCTAGCTAATCTAGTCTTCACTACTAAATATCTAACACAAACATTAATCCAAAGGTCTTTATTTTGGTTGTAATGAGGCCAAGATCAAGGTAAGGAAAAGATAAAATTCGGCTTTAAACTAAAGGACTAATTAAGCATTTAAAATGATACAAATCAATAAAATATAAAACATTGAATTCTTTCTTTTGAACTTGAAAGATAACCTACCGATCTCCTTTACTTTTTAGATCTCCCTTTTCCTTTCATTTTCTTTTTTCTCTTACTCTTTTTCTGCCATTTTCTCCTTCTCTTTTTCCCCCTTTTCCCTTTTTCTCTTTCTTCTTTAGTTGATATGATTTGCTTTTTTTCTAATATACAACAATATATATATATATATATCTTTTAAATGCTCAATTTGCCCTTACGAAGATTCAAACTGCGATCTTACTCCTCTATCTGATGATTTTCTTTTTTCCCATTATACAACAACATATATACCTTTTAAATGCTCAACTTACCCTTACAACGGGTGAAATCAAAATAGATAAACAATAAAGGCCAAAGCTCGTGTTTTAGGTTTTAACGAAAAAAGGGTTCCATGTAAGCTCAAAGGGGCTCACTAAGGATAATATCATGGTGGTTTTTTAAGCTCTCAAGTTAAATCTTAAACACCTTAATCATTTTAATGTTTGCATAACATCATGTAATCACATCTAGTATTCGCAAGCAAGTTCTAGATTTATTTAATCATGAAAGAATACTCTCAAGAAGGAATACTTTTAATTGGTCTTAAACCCTCACTGAAGAAAAGTCTCATTCATCTATCCAGTGCTGGCCTTGGCAGGGGCAGGCAAGGCACCTGCACAGGGCCCACCAATAAAAGGCCCCGTTTTAGTTCAAAAAAAGACCCCATTCTATTTTTAGTTATTTTATTGTTAATGATATTTGTAAGATATTATTAGCTGATGTTATGATCATTTGATATTTGGTTGAGTATGTAGACTTATAAATTGAGTTATTTATGTTTCATACAAATAAGTAAACTTAAGTATATTGTCGATTTATTGGGGCCTTTTTTTATTTCACCTGGAGCCTATAAAATGATAGGAACGACCCTACATCTATCATAACAAGCTAATATCCTTTCAATTAAAATCCCCGACAATCAACTTATGCATACAAAAATTTTTATCCACTTATATTATGCATTTGAAATCCCAATTGAGTTCAGTCAGTAATAATTAAATGAAAGATCTAAGATGCAAACAACATTAATTAACACAAACAATAAAACTAAAATTAATTTTACGACAAACAATCAAAATAATAAAAGAAATAGATAGAAATACAATATTAAGATGAAGGTGGACGCGTTCTAAAGCGAGGACTAAAATTTGCTAGCAAATCCCTGATCTTCGCAATATTTGCCTCAATCTTGTCCAATCTCTCACTCATACATCGTTCAAATGCAATAAGTTGATTGGTTAATGATTGATATTCCAAAGAATTAGGTGCAATGTTAAACTGCGTACCTTCATATGATAAAGCATCATCCCCTTGTGTACCTTCACCTCCTTCACCCCGATTGCATTTACTACTTGAAGCTTCTATTGTCTTGTCACTAACAACAACATAACGATCACCTTGCCACCTAGCAATCTTCATGCATATTTCCTAAAAATTTATTAATCATCATGTCATTAATTTCATCAACACAGCTGTTTGTTGGACATAGTATACATCTATTTATCATATGGTATGGATCAAATGAATACAAGCTTAGATCAGGGAAGAAGTTTTCAAGTAACTTGGTGAAGGCAATGGTGCATCAGAAAGGTGTAATTGTAATTCTTTTAAAAAAAGGATAGCAAAATATATAATGAAAAATTTTTCAACCTGTTAAGAGACTCATCCTTGCTATGATAAGGAGCAACCAGCTATTTTGGCAAGGATATTTGATCTTGCTCATCAACTGGTTCGGTGACTTCTCCTACACATAATAAAAATTCAAAAAGCTGGATTTGATATAGCTCTCATATTTATCGTCAAAGAAAATTTACACATCTGCCGCCAAAGATGTGAATTTAGAAGACTCGAATCAATTAGTTGTTATTTTGTAGCTTGGTCAATAACAGGCAATGTTTGAAAAAAATCACCACCAAATATAACAATTTTTCCTCCAAAAGTTTTATTAGAGTCTATAATATCTTGAAGCAAATCATGAAATGCTTCAATAGCTTCTTGCTTTTCCATGGAAGGCTTGTCCCATAAGATAATACTACATTCAAATATTAATTTTCCAATACTACTTTGCTTACTTAATTAACAAACTTTTTTCTTTGAAAAATCAAGTGGAATTTTAAATCTTGAGTGAGTTGTGCTACCACTAGGAAGGACTGATGCTACAACACCTGATGTAGCAAAAATAATTGTAATATGCCCTTGTGACCGTAAATTTGCAAGGAGAGCTCGATATAAGAAAGCCTTCCCAGTTCCACTAGGACCAAAATAAAAAAAACTTCCACCCCTCAAAGAAAAAATTGAATCCAAAATCAAATCAAATATGTATTTCTGCTCATCATTCTACCTTGACTGTAATAATAGGTCTTTTGGATCAACCTGTATATTCTTCTCACTTTGTATTTCTTTACTTTGATATTGATGATAATCAACACGAAATTAATGATCAACAAAATGGTAATCAGCTAAGCTTTTCCCCATTTGCTCCAAATATTTATTAATATCTTGAAGGGCCATTTTTGTAATCTCATTAGGTGTATAAGCACTATAGGAAGAAGCATATTGGTAATCAAAACAAAGGTCGTCTTTGAATGTTTCCCAAAACTACTTAGGGATTGTTGGTGAACAATAGAACAGAAGTGTAGCATATAAAAGTCTAAGCGATGTCAGCATTGGAAACGTAACAACTTCCCCAAGAGTTTGTTGTATATAAAAGTCAGATACTAGCAATCCCAACTATAGTGCAGCCTCCCTGAAACAGTATCTTTTCTCACTATCAATAGTCAACAAGTCATCAAATGATGTTGGTCCTTTAAAATGTGTGAGTAATAACCTCAAGTAATACCTTTCTCTTTCTCTAGGGTCAATAGTAACCAATCTTCCTATTACTTTTTTTCAACTTCTTTCTGACCTTGTTTTTGTTTTTCGATTCCAAAAAAAATGTTTTGGAAAATCTTTATACATTTCATCTCTTCTGCCTTTTTATTTGTCAAATTCATCTTGAAAAATTCAGTGAGCATTGTTTTGGGAAGTCAGTCTTCCTAAACAAATAGAACATATTTGCATTTATGTTAAAGGAAATAAACTGATGATCTGGGAGATGAACCTGGAGTATATAAACTGATGGATTAATCTCTGCTAGGTTAAATTCATATATACACCTTAAAGCTTCAGGAGGTGAAATCCAACGACCTTCTTGGAAATTACTTATTTCATCAATATTAGTTGTGGTCTCTTGATCAACAATACTAGAATTCACAAGGTCATGGACCTTAAAATCATATTTGTATAATTATTTAACAAGCTTCATAGTTGAACATATTTCAACATTTATGTGACAATCAATTAGTATCAAGAGGTACAAATTGTAAGGAACCACACACCTATTATCAATCTCATGTCTACAAATTTTAGCTTTCTTGCCATCATCTCTTCGCCTATAACATGGATAATTGTCTTCATCATGAACAGTAAAAGGATCAAAATTCTTGGGATAATGGTTTTTGCACACACCATTTCTCATACAAGGGCAATCTTTATTCATAAAATCACAAGGACCATGAATCATATACTTAATGATAAGAGAATATAATAGTGAATTTTGATCAGGATCTGGTATTTCAATAGATATGATCTGATCGTAAGAACCTAGATTTAACAATTTAGAATGCAGCTTAAGTATCAGTAATAAATGAGCATAAGGAAATCCACGCTTCTGAAATTCAATAGCATAAACAAATGCGGTCACATCTCCAAACATTTGTTTTTTGATCAACACATTTTTTAGAATTTCAAATTTATCTCTGAATACTCTAGCCAATAAATCCTATTTATTTTGTGGCTTTTCATGAAATTTGAGATTGCCTTGTATCTCTCTCCATATAGGGTTGCAAGTTATGGTGAGAAAAAAATCTAGTTTACTATACTTTTGCACCAGAGCCATTGCATCAAGATAACATCGTTTCATGTCCCTTGGACCACCTATAAATGAAGTTGGGAGCACAACTCGACAACCAATTCTAGTTACTTCTGTTTGACCAACGGTAATACTATCCAAAACACCTTACAGTATTTCTGTCCATATCTCATTTTGCCTTTTTCTATAGAAATTAAGTCGGGATGTTTCAATCCTTATATAAGTGCCCACAACAAATTGTTGAAGTAGTCTCAAGCTATAGAGCAGCATAGATTTATCATTTTCTCTCATTTGGAGCTGATAACAATAATATTCTCTAGTAGAAACAAAACCATCTTCACAATATTCTTCATCCGCAACTAGTAGTAAAGAAGATGAATTTGATAAATAAAACGATGGAATTAAATAATATTTTAAAATGATAAAACAAAAAGAGAAACTTGCTTGTGTTTTCCACAATGAACAATTCAGATGGATTAGTAAAGGTGTTGAAATGAACATCAATTCCCTCATCCAAATCATGGTTCCTGTTTCTTTGAAATTAACCGCTTAATTTCGCGATGTCATCTAGATTCACCACGAGGAAATAAAAGAGGATATTGAAGGGGGTCATAACATGCATAATAAGATTGAATTCTGTAACTTGTACCCGAGTGAGTATAGACTTGGATGTGAGGACATTTATCAATTTGTTCATCATCAATCTTAGTTCATATAGCAACCACTTGTGATATAGTAGGAAGATTATAAACACGTTGATCAAGGCCAAGATAACACCTCAAGACTATTGCATGATTCTCAAGTGATGGAATCTCCCTAAGACTTCGAAAGAACTTAACATAAGGATTATCTTGTAAAATTGCCATAATTAGTTTTAATGTATTCTCACAAAGTTTATCACAACTATTAGTCCTTCTTTTTAGTTCCTCATCAGTATCAAAGAAATATAGTTGGATTCCAAATACCTTATTAGTTGTTGAAACTAAACTGTCGAGGAAATGATAAACTTGACCTTGAACACGAAATGTATAAACCCCTTTCTTATTTTTTGTTAGTTCTCGATCATACCTAGCTCCATAGGAAGTAAAAACTACATTGTTATTATATGTATGAACATTCTCCCTGAAATGTTCTGATTCTTTATCATTGTCAATAAATAATCATTTCAAAGCATATGACATTTGAAGAGCAACAATGGAAATCTGTCCTGATGAACAACTAACAATTTAGAACAAAACGAAGTTATTAAGACTCAATAGGTAAATTCTGCAACGATGCTAATTTAAACGAAGAACAATGATAGTTTATCCCTTAAAATATATAAAAATAAGATTATCACTTTGTGTAGTAATAATATTACAAATAGTAAAAATATAGGTAAAAGAATTTATAGCTTCATCTTCAACCCGTATCTAGGTTGAATTGGAAAAGAAGATGCAGTTGGACAATTTGAATTATCACATATCATATTAGATGCTTCAAATGTTAATGTCGTATCAACAATTTATTCTAGTTGGAGTGAAGAATGAGTTGGATCAGATTCACATTAAAATCGAGAGATCGATTTTGTAATAGCTGACTACTAGATTAATGAATGAAAAGTTGACCATTGAAAGGTTCACTATCAATGAAAAATTTGGAGTGTTGATCACTAACTGTTTGACAAACCATAGGCAAAGTATCGTTTCTCCTTTTTGCAATATGAGTATCTCTAAGTCGTCGTAAGAATTCTTGCTTTTCATTTTCTGGCATTTCAACATACTTTTGACGTCTCTCGGCATTTCTATCCATATCTTAATGTAGATAATATTTACGTTCTTCATATATCGATTTATAATTTTTTAAAAAATATTTAAATATCCACACTAAAATTATGTGAGAAATATATATATATATTATTCAACGATGCTTAGTTACATTAATAATGATGACTACAATTTTAAAATGTCAAAATATAACATGATAAAAAAAATGAAGCAATAATTTCATTTTTATCAATCAATATAAGAAAATACATCTAACAAATCATAGATTTAATAAAGAGCTTACCATGAATTAATAATATCTATTGTATCCGTTAATATAACAAAATACATGCAACAAACTATATGTTAAGAAAGAAGCTTAATCATGCATTTAACAAAGAAGATAAATAAAGAAACAAAGTAATCATCATATTAAATAGAATGGAATTTTATATAATATTTTTTTTGACAAAATTAGACATACTTGAATAGCGCAATAATGAACAACATAACAACGAACAAGAAGAAAACCTAAAAAAATAATTAAGGTCAAATGTGATTATGACAAACAATTTCAGGAAATGAAATATTTAAAAGATCAATTGCAGATATGACGTGACAATTATGCAAATGAAAGCTACCTAAAATTGTTTATCATGTATTTTGTACAGACATAATAACTGAAAAATAAATCCAAGAATTCTATTTAATGTTAGATAGGAAAAATCCGTATCATTATATAAAGAAGATCATAAAACATTAATATAATCATATGTAGCTTACTTTCAACTTTTTATTGTTGTAATTGATGAAAAATAAGTTTTTTAATTCATAATTTTCCTTATTTGAGATATAAATGGATTCAACAGTACATGAAATTATAACTATGTATATTTATTGAAGCTTAATGAAATAAATATTGTAATAATAATTTATAATTAAGAATATTATGAAAATAACAATAAAAATTAATAAATAAAATGCATGGCATGCATGATGCAAATGGAATAAGTCATAATTAATAATAATAATGAATAACTATCATAAGTTGCAATGGTGACTAACAATATATAATTAATATTTTTAATCAATATTTAACTAAATTAACTCAATATTAAAAGACACGATTATGACTTTTTAATATATAGAGTAATAGTTAACAAGAATTTTCAGGAAAAAGTTAGAATTTGTATATGATTATAGTTAAAGAAGAAAGAGTTTAAAAGGAAATAAAAGTTTACAATATAAACATAATAGAAAAAGTTGACCATAAAAAAAATGCACGGCTATGAGTTATTGGTCACAATCGTAAATGTTTTAATATATAATGATGATTAGTAACTAATAACTAATAACTTTAATAATTATAACTTTCTTAAAAACTCCACTGCGAGCTGACTATTGAAATTTTCATATAACAGTTGATGAAAAAAAGTATAAAGCAGTTGCATTTTGTAAACATCACCACAATATTATCCTAAAAATCTAATAAATTAACACAGTATAATCCTAAAAATGTAATATCTGTTATCTAACCATATAAACATGAATATCATGGACTTCAATGACAACTATGAGGTCTTTGATTTCAATTCAGAAACTAATAAAAATTTAATAGAACGAACATTCATAATTAGAATCAAACAATTAAATTAACTCTGTTAAAAACTCCCGATGACGATTGAAATTTGGTATAACAGTTGATGGAAAAAAAGTATAAAATAGTTGCATTTTATATTTCACAAAAGATGATAATAATCAATGAAATATTAACACAATATTGTCCTAAAAATATAATATATTAACCCGCGAGATGCTCACAAGTAGAAATTTTAAATTTCACAAAGCGAACATTCAAAATCACAAATGAAATTAATAAAACTTAATAAACAAAAAAATTACGAAGAAGGGTAAGGAATAACTTGAAAATGGTAGTAATCTCTTGTTTGCTGAAACAGGAAAGCTGAGTTGTGTGGAATATAGAATTTTTATAGCTTGAAGATGGAGAGTTGTGATCTCAAAAGTTAGGTTATAAAAGTTATGTTAGAGAAGAAAACATAAAGACGTTGTTTGATTGATTTAGTAAAGAAAAATTATCATGTCATGTCTTTTAATTAGAAAGCAACTAATTATAAATGACGGTGCGATTGATTGATAGATTAACATATTATTTAACAATTTTTAATTCTCAACATCTCAATAAATATATTATAATTTTTATAATTAATCAGTTAATAAATTTGTTTATTGATGATATTTTTCAAGATATTTAATTTTAATATATACATGTGTCACAGGTGCATAATATATTATAATTAACCAATGAATAATTATCATTTAATTATTGAATTAAATAAATATTTTTAATTAATTAATTGATATTATCATCATCATCCTCATCATCATCATCATCATCATCATCATCATCATCATCATCATCATCATCAT
>JANIJH010003969.1:0-12870 GCA_024520975.1 Erythroxylum areolatum | reverse complement strand
GTTTTGTGTATGGATAATCAGATTTTCATTATTATTCAATTATTTGTGTATGACTCCATTGGGTATTATGAAAGGATGATTTTAATACATTCATTGAATCGTTTAATTGCAAACTCATTGCTAGAATTTCTATATAATCTGTAATTGTTATGTTGAAGTTCATATGTAGTGACTAATGATTCGTAATCATTAGGGACAACATGACCTAGGTTAAATGACACATCATATATGGTTGTTTCCTTGATTAATTGGTTTTTCTAATTCATAATGATACTACCTAATTAAATTTAGATATTATATCCTAGGTTATTCGGTGGTTAGGTTTAATTAATGATCGTATCTTGATTAAACAAAACCTAAGGAAAAACTCGGGTTAATTATTAACACACGATTAATAGTTTCTAAGAGAGTTTAGAAAACAACAAATCAAGGAAATATGTTTAATTAGGGTGTAAGATCAGATTGAAACAAAGAACCGGGTCCTTATCGAATTTCCCATTTTTATCATTTTTCGCATGTTTTCTTTAATTTGTTTTTATTAGTCTAGTTTCAATTTATTTTCTTGTTTGAAAAATCCAAAACCCCCTAAACCTAAACATCGCTTAATTTTATTTAATAAACTTTGCACACATTCTTTGTAGGATCGACCTAGACTCACCATTGCTATAGTAGTAGTCTAGTTATTTTTATTTTGAATAGTGTTATGACACATTGTCACCTACCTTCCAAGAAAGCCCCATGTATTTCACCTATTATTGATTTTAAGACTACCCTCAACCTTGTTACTAATATCTTTGCAAATATCTTGTATAAGAAGTTACTATAAGAGATAGGCTTATACTCTTTTAAGGTGTTTGGCGTAGGTACTTTTGGGATTATGCATATGAAGGTTTTATTTATTTTCATCACTACCTTCTTCTCCTCCTCCCTTAAGGTACCATCCCTAAGAGTATGATATAGGAGTTGTTAGACCATTATCATTTTTGATCTAGAACTTGACACTTCTAGTTTAGTATTGGATCTTTTTAAGAATTCAATTTTTTCAACTCCTATTTTATCTAGTGAAGTTTCTTGAAACACTTAAAGATCTTTGCTTCTTGAATAGGGACCTCTATTATTTTAAGGATAATTGCATTCAATCCTTCTAATCTCATAAAATAATTGTAAGTCTAAAGGCTATCAATTTCTTGCAATTACTGAAGATATTTTACACCATACTTGGTGAATGATCTAAGAACCTTGGCTCTATAAGTTGTGCTACACTTTTATGGAATTCCGACATCCAATGATCATTAACCAAAGCTCTATTTATTTTCTTTTTTTTATTAACTATCTAGAGCTTTATTTATTGCCCAATGGGAAATATCTCCCTTTATGTCTCAAATTTGTGACTCCCACTTGCTCTATACATTCCTTTAGATCATCATAATAGTATCTATCATTCACATTTGCTTTATCTTCTGAATTGTAGATAGTGGAATCGAAATCTTCTATTGTGGTCCAAGGTTCATATGTTTTTGGTTAAATAATTGTAATTATGTTTCATAATAGTTTCCTTTAAAAATTGAAGTTCAAACCTTAAACATAAATGATCGTTACTTTACTATTTTCTAAATAAACTCCATAGCTATGTAAACCATCTAATCACTTGAAGCTTCCTCAGTAACCCTTACCCTGTTAATATTAAAAGCTACAATTATTCTTCTATAATGATGGTGTTGGTGGTTTGATGTTAGAGACCACTAACTTCCTAACCATCCGAGCTTAGAGATATTCTCATTGTGTAACTTTGTGTCCAATAAACCTATTATTATTGGTTTAATTTTAGCTACAAACTTTACTAACAAAAATTGTTTTCTTGGCCAGTTTATGCTTCTCAAATTCCAAGTTATTATTAATATGGGGTGGGGATTTTTTTTGAAGGTTCCTTGGACCTATTTTTCTTACTTAATTACTCTTATGGTTATAGATAAATCCCTTCTCGTTATCAATATAATTTAACTCTTTTCTACCACAACCACCTATTTAACTTGTATAAGACTATCCCTACACTAAATTGTTATTTTTATCTTCCTTCAACTTTATTATTAAAGATATACTCTTCTTCTACACGGTCTCTTACTATCTTTATTGATATTGTGGCCCTTAATTTTTTTTCTTTTTGAACATTCCCCTACCTTTTTACTTTCTTATTCCTTGTTATTATCATTTAGTAATACTTAATCTCTTTTTCCTTTACTATCTACTGACTACCATTCAATTCCATTATTTTTTCATAATATCCTCTTACAAACTTCCTTCCTATTGGCCTCTATAGTTTTCCTTACTGCCTTAAGAATTGTTTCAATTGGTAGGATATCAAGATTGTATCTTTAACGATTATTTCATTTCCTGCACCTTTAGAATAAGGATAGTCCTGAGTAATTCTTTCTCTAACTCTATACTCACACACATCCTAACATAAACTATCATTTTCCTCTTAGCAGTCATCTCATTCATGCAAATATAGTTGCTAACAAAACTTACAAGCATGCCTAATCCTCTAGTAGACTAATATTATATGGGTATATTATGAAAATTCACCCATAAAGGAACATGATTTTGTTTCACATCCTCCAACTTCAAACTTAGTTTCCATATCTATAAAAGATTTGTTAGTTTTCAATATGTTAAGGCCCTGCCTCAACCACACCCTTGACTTAATCTCAGTTGAAAACTTGAATAAAAATGATGTTTTCCTTTAATAATATTACTACCATTAACTTTTTCCTTTCCACTGCCTTTAAACCCAATTGTTTATGGTTGGGAAGGGAGGGTGTCTCCCAATAAAGAACCCTATTACGGTAATGTTCTAGTTCCTAGCCCCTTCCTTTAGGACTTCTATATTTGAAGAGACTATTCTTCTACCATCAATAGAGGATGAGGAAAAAACTTCAACTTGTTGCCACTAGTTTCTCTAACAACTTGTTTCTATACTGTCTAGGATTAGAGACTAGTATAAGGGTAGCAATTTAGAGGATAAGTTGAGTGTTTAAGGGTTAAACTGAGGAGTGGCGAGTTGGGAGGGATGGGAGGTTGATTTCTATTACTTTGTCATAACTTTTAGTGTTTGGTATATAATATGGTGAAATGTTTACAAACTGGGTGATACGTTAAGTGAATGAATGTTGCAATATGAGGTGACAGTTTGGGAAAGGTAGGAAAGGGATTTCTAAAGTTTTGTTAGGGTTATTTTTGGCTAACATTTCTATTATTGGTAATGTTATAAGGCTTGGGAAAGGAGGCTTAATAAGTTATTACTATAAACAATAAGAAGTTGAAGGTGCGAGATACTTAAAAGTGAAAATACCCTCTTTCCCTACCGAGAAAATTTTTTCCTAATAGGTTAAAGATGGAGGTTGAAGGTTCTAGAGAAGATGGACAAAGCAAGAGAGAGTAGGAGAGAGCAACAACTAACTTAAAGGTAATGGAAAAGGAGTATGTAGAAAACAAGTGGGAGCTAAACTTGAAACCATTATAGAGAAAACTAGAAGAGCAAGCGCCACAAGGTTTCTAAAGAGAGAAAGCATTGCTTCTCGAGATATATTTTTGATGAATATTTTAATATATTTTTAAAAGATAAAATACACAAATATTTCATATAATTTTATAATTTCATAATAATTTTATATGCTTTAAAATTTTAGTAGAAGAATCTTATCTATTGAAAAAGCCTAAAGTCAGTTATTTGATTAACTTATATCATTAATTCTAGCTTACCTAGTAGTTATAACACTTAAAAAAGTTAATTATGTAATAAGAGAATGATTGGAAATTAACAAATCATAAAGGTTATATTTATTAAATAGATTAAAGTTTATTTTATTTATTTATCATATTTATAACTTTATTTATATTAAACATATAAACATTTAAAATGAAATATTAGTTTATTTTATTAAAAATAATTTTATTTATTTATTTATTATTATATTTATTCACTCAATATAATTACATTGTTATTTATTATATAATAATATTGATAAATAATATCTTTTATTCTATAATTTAAAAGTAATTAATTTGATTGAATTTTGTTACTAATAACTAAATTTATAAAATTTCTTAATATTTTGTTAATTTATTATTTTTACATCTCATTAATTATATTGAAAATATAAACAAATATTTAATATGCAATATTATTAATAAATATTAATTTAATTTATTACTATTTATTAATTTATCATATTTTATTAATAACGACTAATATAATAATTAGTTTAATATAATAGTATTAAATATTATTCTACTTTTAATATAAGTAATGAATTAAGAAATCAATATGTTTGACATATATCATCCTTTGACTTATTAATTTCCAATCATCTTTTATAATGTGGATGTTTCGCTTGGAATATTGTATGTCCTAGACATTTCAAATTAGCAAAAGTTAACAGTAAAACTTGGCAGATGAACTAACTCTAGACTTTTCACAAAATATAAGGACTTTTCATTCTATTTTTAAAGTATAAGAAAATTTTGTGGAGATGAAACTACATGAAAGATTGATGTCTTTTACCTTTAAATTAACATATTATATAAAATGTCATTAACTAATTAATTAACCAAAATTACTCTTAAGCAAAATAATAGTAATATATCTTTACCCTAAAGTTAGGAGTTTAATTTATAATATTATAAACATTAACAAAAATAATCATCATATAAGATATAAATTAATATAAAGACTTTAAATTATCAAGAGAGTAGAAATAAGTAAACTAAAGAAAAAAATAAAAGCAGTCCCAAGTACTTGTTTTACTTTTTAATGATTGGATAATGAGTTTTTCTTTGAGGCCCCTCAATGACCTGCCAAGCTTTTAATGATGTCCTTTCATTAATGCTAAAACTAAATTCAATGCACAACTTAAACAAAAGGGATGACTAAATGATAGAATAAAGATCAATGGAGTTACTACTCTACTTATTAAGGAAAGATAGAGAAAACCAAATGAAAAAAATGCTAGTCCTAACCAAAAAATGAGTTTGATGATTAATTACAAAATACATATTTTAGACATTATATTTTTACCCATCTAAGCAATTATCTATCCCTGTAATAATGGTACATGTATTAAGAAATTTGAGAGAAAATAATTTAATTAGATGGGAGTTTATAATCTGATCACTTATTCAAGAAAACTATAAAATAAATGATTTAACTAAAAGATAGAATTGATTTTTTATTTATGGAAGAATTTTTGGATGAACCTCAAAATTTTATTAAAGGATGAAACTAAGGCATTGAATATAATGGACTTGATTAAAAAGGATTATTTTTTTTTTGAACATAGGAAAGAAGAATTAAATTCGTAAGGAAATAGAGTATATAAGAAGTTTTGCTAAGTAGTACACTGGATAGGAAGTTTACAAGTTGTTAACCTTGATCAAAACAAAGCAACAAAGTAAGTGAAACAAGAAAGGGGTGTGCATCCAAGCTAAAAAGCTGTGAAATAGATAAACTATATTGTAAGCTAATATGGTTTGTTCAGTGATATGGCTCATCATCTCTTACCTAAGTTGCTATCTTGTCCTCTCCTTGCCTTAAAAACTCTCAAGTTTCTCTCTTTCCAAACATACTAAATAGAAATTAGAAATGAGATTTTAAAGTTGATTAAATCATCTTTGCGTCTCCAATTTGATCTACATAGCCAACTACTAATGTTTGACTAAGCATTCACCAAGTAAGAGAGATTATGAAGCCTTTGTATCTTTTGTTAAATCTAGTCAGTGAATCATATTAGAAGACTAAATATACAATTAATTTAGAAACTCTATAATAAAGTGAACAAATAGGAGAGATAGTAATTAAGCCATGGGACATACCTTTAGTAGAAAGTTTCTCTTTGGTTGTTAGCCACAAAATGAAAGAGATTCTTGGAGAAGATTGCTTGAACCAAACAATTTATACCAAGAAACTTTAGGAGCACTTATTCTTACAAAATCCTTGTAGGATTTGTTGATGAAGGACCACGAACAATGTTTTATCCAAATATATTTATCCTTATTGGATGAAAGAAGATAAAATGTTGGGGAAAATTCTAAGCAATTCTACCCTCTAAATCTGATTAAGATTATAAACATTTCCATGAAAAAATTTTATAATAATGGAAAGTTTTAGAACCAAACTTTTTAATTCTAAAAATTGATCATTATCAACAAGAGGACCTAGATAATTCTAATTGTCTTCTCAGAAGTTAGGAGTAGCTTTATTACCTAATTTTCTTTTAATTAGTGATCTCATTTGCTCTTTAACCTTAAGAATATTGAACATAGTCTAAGAAGCATGAAATTTTGGAGTGACTATCTAAAAGTTTTGATTCTTTAAATAACATGGAGGCACCTATTTGATCCAAATATATTTCTTTTCCTCCAAAATCCTACAACTTCTCGTTGTTATATTATTTTATTGATTAGCTTCATGGAGCGTATAATAAGACTTTCTTCTCTTTTAAGCAAAAAAATATTATCCTATTTCACCTTAACTTTATAGTCTCAACTATGTGACCAACCCTTAGAAATCTCTTAGACATCTTTTTTAATTATTTCACCAAGTTTTTTAGAAATGCGTATAATTTAGAATAGAATTGATTAATTAAACCCTACCAGTAAAAGAAAGACACTCATTAAACTGGTCATTAATTTTATTATATATTTTTTTAAGGGATAAAAAATCTCTATATAAAGGCCTCTTATAAGAAATAGGAACCACAAAGTAAATGAATGTTAGTTTCTTAACCTAAAGAAAAGAGAACTTTAGCAATAAGTAAGTGAAAAGGAAGTAATAAGAGAATGAAGACCTTAGATTAACCTCCCTCTCTTATCTTCTTTAATGGCTCTTACCTTGCTTTTTGTTGATTTCTTGGCCTTTATCTACTTTCATTTGTCTCCTCTATTACTCTTTTTCTTCTTTTTGCATTCAATGTAGGGACTAATATGGGTATCATTGCTAATCAATCTACAGTGGTGGGTGACATTGCTGCATTTAATGGAATAAATGAAGATATCTTAGAAAAACATTGGGGATAAGCAAGAATGCTCTTTTATAGAGGTGTATGATAGAAATGTGAAGAGAGGTGAGGAAACACCTAATGCTAATTGCTAAGGATGCTTAATTGTAATTTGATGGGGGTATAAAGAGTAGTTCAAAACCATTAAAAGAAGGAATTCACAAAGGATCAAAAGCAAAAGCTCTAAAGGTAAACAAAAATAACATGTTCATATTAGTATAGAATGTTAGATGATTGACCTAACTTATCAAGCTTTATGCTTTAAGGGATTTTGTATGAACAGAAATAACTTTGATTGTGGGTATATTAGAAACCAAAAAAAAGGAATATGGGAAAAATTAAAAGTTTTAAGACCTAAATGAGGAATTTTATCTAATCATTCCCATCATGTTTATGTTATAATCATAATCTGTTACAATTCAGATGGTGTTGGGTGGATTTATTGGGGTCTAATGATTATATAATGCACTTAATGATATCATTTCTTTACGAGAAAGCAATGACCAATGCCTCTTTTGTATACCCTAGTAACTTTATTAATGAATAGCTTATGGAGCAATCTCAAAGATCTTAGTAGCAACTACAATGACCCTTGAATAATTTGTGGAGATTTTAACTCAACTCCTTACAAATATAAAGCTCAAGGGAACTATAATTTGAGAAATTTCTTTAAGGACTTTAAGGAATGTGTTAAGAAACTGGAGGTTACTGCCTTGAAGTTTTAAGGGAATACATTCACCTAGACAAACAAGTAAAGCTCTAACTGGTTTATCAAGAAAAAAATGGATAGATAACTTATCAAATCTAACTAGCTAAATCTTTTCCCTCAGACCATAGCTAGGTTTAAAGATCCCCTATTCTTGGATCATACTCCAATCTTGGTGGGAGATTTATTCCAAAAGATTATCGGACACTTCCTATTCATATTCAATATTTCTTAGCAAATGAGGGTGGTTTATTGGAAGTTTATAGGAAGGGGAGTAATTGCTCTATTGTTGGTACTAAACAGTTCTTTTGCATCCAAAATCTTATGGCTATTGTGAGAGAGCATAATTGATGAATATGACAAAAGGCTCTAGTACCAAAGTAGTTACAAAATCTACTAAAGATGAACTTACCTCTGTATAACTCCATCTCTTAGCCAATCCTAGTTATCCATCTTTGCTCCCCAAAGAGAAATTGCTTTAGTAAAAATAAATTCAAGCTGTAAACAATCATTCTTCATTACTCAAATAGAGATATAAAGTGAATTAGATAAAAGAGGGAAACATGAGCTTTGAATTTTTCATTAATTTTGTTTTTACTAGAAGGAATCAGAACAAAATTAGCTTCATACTAACTAGTGAAGGCACTTTACTTCAAGACCATCAGGCGATCCAGTATGAAGTTGTTAAATTTTACACATCAATACTTAGCCCAACAGGTACGTCCTCAGTCTCTATATCCTATCTGAATAAATTCATTTCTAGAAGGACCCATATCGAGGAGTTAGTAAGCTTACGAAAACCTGCAGAGGATAAAGAGGTGGAGGATATTGTTTTAAGATGAATGGAATGAAAGCATCTATCTAGATGGATTGAATGGATACTTTTTTCACAAATCTTAGGAATTGATAGGGCAAATTGTAAAATATGCAATTAATGAATTCTTTACAAGAGGCATTTTGTCAAAGGAAATTAATAAGAGTTTCCTTTTTTTGGTCCCAAAAGGCCACAACGCCACTTACTTTGGTGACTATAAGCATATAGCTTGCTCAAACTTCCTTTACAAGATTATTTCCAAAATTCTAGCTTCTAGATTAAAGGTAGCCATTTCCTATTTGATCAGTGAGAACTAAAGGGATTTTATAGAGAATAGCATTATCAAAGCATATTTTAATTAAGATTTTGACAGTTTAAATAAGGAATTTTTGCTAAAGCTACTGGAGGTGTGTTTGGTTTCCTTGGAGTCTTCATTAGATGGATTGAAGAATGCATCACATCAACCTCTTATTGTGTTATGGTGAATGGTAGCCCTTTAGAGATCATAAAAGGTGCAAGGGGGTTAAGGCAAGGATCCCTATCCCTCTACCTATTCATATTGGGCATGGAAGCTCTTAATCTCTTAATAAAATATGATGTTAAAAGAAATACAATGTTCATAAACCACTTTAAATGTAGGAAAGTGGAGTAATCAAACTTGTGTTTTATAGATGACTTATTACTATTTCATAAAGCACAACTGGATTCAATTCAGACATTAATAAACACCTTGCAAGACTTTAAAAGTTTCTCAGCTTTGGATATCAATCTTAGCAAAAGTTGCTTTATGATCTTTAAAGAAGCAACTCAATTATAGTCTTATATACCAATAATGCTTAGAATGCAAAGGAAATTGTCTCCTATGTTATACTTAAGGCTTCCAATCTTTATAAGAAGAATAAAATTTGATGAATACCTTCCTCTAGTAGAGAAAGTTTAAAGAAGGTCAATCTCTTGTGTGAATAAATCTCTTTCCTATACCGGTAAATTTTAGTTAATCAAGTTATCTCCATATATATTGGCACTCTCATATTTTTTTTTCCTAAAAATCTCATTAAATCTCTAGAGAGAATGATAAGGAAGTTCCTTTGGAGACATTTTAGGGGTGAAGGGGGAGTTGTAAAAGTCAAATGGACTAACGTCTTATTGGGCCCCGAATCTTTTTATTTATTTTATTAAGCTTGATTTGAATAAATTCTGTGGTCTTGCTAGATAAATTATTTTATTTGGAATTTTAATTATTATGTTAATGTTAGGAGAATTTATCGCATGGATTGATGGAATTTAAGTGTTAATGTTGTAAGAATGTATCAAGGGCAAAATTGGCAAGTCACTTAAGGTTAAAGATATAACGCTTATATGGGAGGTTGAAAGGGACATTTGATGAATATTAAGAGTGTAGAAGAAGAAGAAAAATATTGTTAGCTTGTTGGAGAAGAGAGAAGCACGAAAATAAAAGAAGAAAAAAGGGAGAAGCTAGGGTTTCGGAGATCTTAAAGAATTTGAAGATTTTGAAGCTTCAACAAGTAAGTTATGCATTAAATTTCATGGGTTTGGTTAAATGAAACTTAAATGAAGTTGAATAAGGGTAGAAAGTTGTTATTGAATGATATAAGCAACTGTTCACTTTTAGGGTTAATAATCAAAGATAGATTATGATGTATTTGTAAATGATATTGGGTTGAAATGAAGTTGAAAATGATGTAAAAGAGATGGTTTACGGCTAAGATGGGTTATATGTGAAAGACGGGAAATAAAAAGATGAAAAATGTCATAAAACATGTTCTTGAAGTGGGTTTCTAGACAAGTTCGCCGTGGTGAACTCAACTTTCCAGCACAGAACATGATTTGGTGTTTTAGGCCTAACTTTTTGTATAGTTATCCAAATGAGATGATTTTTAATTTGAGGTAAACTAAAGACATAGGGATACAAGTTGTATGAAGGAATCGAGTCCAAATTAAGTTTTTATGAACTTAAATTTTTGGATAAAAGTTGGATATAGAGTATTGTTTCAGCATAAGAACAATCTAAACATGTTTGAGGTATAACTTTCCGATTATTGAACCAAATTGAATGAAATTTTGGTTATTGTTTAAGAAAATCAAGAGAGGAAAGAGGAGTGAGAGGAGAGGCACATTTGAGCAAGTTATACACAAGGGAATTCAAGGTGGGTTACATTTTATAATTAAGTAATAAGGCACTAACGTTTTCTTTTAAATCAAAAGAATAAAAATGTTTTCAATTGCTTCATAAATATTGCTTTTATTGCTGTAGAATCCTTTGAGAAATTGTCTTATGCTTGGTAAGTGAATTTTGGTTGATGAATTGTGAAATGAGCATAGAAATGATTTTTGAAAGGCTATTATGTTTATGAAAACAAGTTTCGAAAAAATATTCCATTTTAGGCAATAAGTTTACAAGTTATGAAATATATGTTATGTGGGTTTGTAGTAGCCCCCTAAGTTAAGTCAATTGCACTTTGACCAAAGGCTTCTCTCGCCTGCCCGCTAGTGGCATGGAGCTCCTTTACGGACTATCATAAGTTCATAGCTAAGCAAACCATTTTGATGTGCTCTGTGTTGACAAACTTGTTTAATGCATAAATTATATTGCTTACAAATTGCTTGATGAATGAGAATTTGGAAAATATGTCCTATGTGATTCCATGTGAATTTTTACAATGGTTTTGGTTGTTATCAGTTATAAAATTGTTACCCACAAGCTTTAAGCTCACCCCTCCCATTCCATCCCATCTTCAGGTGAGGAGCATGAGATCGAGTGACCAAGAGTCAAGGCATCACTCCACTTTTGCAATGTTTTTGGATTTTACCAAGAGTCGAGGCATCACTCCACTTTTGCAATGTTTTTTATTTTAAGCTAGTTTTATAAAACAAGACTTTAGTCGCATTTTGAGCGATTCTAGTTTATGTAAACTTTGTATTTTTGTTTTACGATGTAATTTGGCTTACAATTCCCATTAAAGCTTTGTAAAACTTTGATCTTATGATGTTAATGAAAAATGATTGTGTCTTGCTCATGATTTCTCAAAGTTTGGATGTTGCATTTTTCAAGTTTTTCATAGGGGTAAAAAGTGTGTTTTGAATTCAGGAGGAAACAATAGTCTTGATCTAGGCAGAATTAAACAAAGTTGTCTTCATAGAAGATGTAGCTTATCCTCTTATTTTTCCAACGGTATATAGTTTTTTAAGATTTGGACTTCAGATGAGAAAGTTATGCTCATTACATGATAATAGGTGTGGCAGTCTGTAAAACTCTCCTTGACAAGTTTTTTGCCTGATTTTCAGAGTTCACTGCGGTAAACCCAAAAAAGTACGCCACGACAAACTTTTTTAGAAGGTAATTTCACTGTAGCAAACCCAAAAGTTTGCTGAGGCAAACTTTTCCTAAAAGGTTTTGTTCTTCACCTTTAAAGTTCGTTGCGGTGAAACCAAGAAACAGGCTGCGGCGAACACTTTTTCCTGAGGGGTTTTTAATTTGTGATTTTAACTCCTTTTAAAGGCAAAATCTCTCTTTAGGTCTTCATGAAAGTTGTAGATAGAGAATTCCTCTTCGAATTTGTCCTAGAATGTCCTTAATCTGACACCTCTAGAGAAAGTTATGCCTTTTGTATCAAAATATGTCTGAAGAGTTAGAATTGGATATTGCATTGAACATACTTTGATATTTTGATGATATCTTGATCTATAGAGCTCTGAATGTGGTGATTCTTAATTCAAAATAAATTGGAGACATTAAAATACAATTGTTCTGAAGAAGCAATTTTGAAATTCTGATCTTAAGATTTCCAAAATCTATTCTGAAGTTGAAGGAATGAGTTTGATTTTTGATGACTGACTGGTGTGAGCACGCCACCCTTGTGGGATGCGTGTCCAGATGTCACTTAAGACGTCGGGCATGTGTCTTGTGAGGCCTGGGTGTCCAACACTTATAGTATCAGAGCGACTAGGTTTAAGTCCAGGTGTAGGGCTAGGTAGTTTAAGGCCATGTTTGGCAATCAGCTAATTGCATTTAGCTAAAAGCTAATTCTATCAGCTATTAGCTGATAGCTGATTCTATCAGCTGGTTTGACCAGCGGATTGCATTAGTTGTTTGTTAAAGATGTTTGATAAAATTAGCTATTTAGTATTAGCTGATTATGTATAAAATGACTTATAAGGACATGACTTAAAAAAAAGAATATGAATACTATATATTTTAGTATTTCAATGAAAATTCTTATAAGAATTTATATTTTAGATATTTAATTATACAAAAATTAAGTTTATAACTCTAATAA